>BHFT01008634.1:0-33191 GCA_004320025.1 Laticauda laticaudata
GGGGGGGGGGGGGGGGGAGAGATTTGCCATTAGCATTTGCAAAATTGAATCTTCAAGGTGATTTGCATCCTAAATTTCCTTACATGTAGCACAGCTGATACAAAGTAAATAAATTATGATAAAGTAGAATACATTTAAAAAAAGAAAAATTCTGTAGAAACAAAAAAGTTTCAAGAACAAATATGCAATTGCTGTAGTAATCAAAAGAAACTGCAAGGATTCTGGGAGCACCATGCACTCATACACACACGTAAGGGTTCTTGCCAAAAAGTTCTACAAGCTATAACAGATTCCAGACAGGCATGCATAGAATAAAAGATTTGATAAATGAAACTGATGTAAAAAGTCATAATTAAGAAAGTACACTTTATTACTTTTTGAAAAAAATATTGCAAAAAAACAAAAACAAATGGTTGCACTTTATTTAAATTATCAAGTGCAAAATAGAAGCACCCTACAAGGTTCCATCTAAAGTTCATGGAAGTATTCTAGACTTGAAATAAGCAGTTTCAACTTCGCTTGGCCCAAAGAAATTATACTAACTTATACCAAGCTTAATTGCAGGGAGCTAAATGTAGACCTCCAAAAGATCAGAAATACACACAAGGTGCAAAATCAAGATACAAAAATGTATCTACAAATATATATATTCTTTACATTAAATAGTTGCATTTAAAGGCTATCGTTTTCAAATACAACAAGATAATTTGAAGGTCTCTTTATCTTTCAACTAGTTATAAATATGAATTGAAACAAAAATTGCTACTTTTAAAAATTATTTCCCACTTATGTTTTTTGTTCTTTGCCTTTTGGAGAAAACATCACGTTATAAGGCTGCCTTCTTTTGGGACGTGGACAGGGAGCAAACTCTTCTTTTATATAGCCTAAAAAAAAAAAGACAACAAACGTTTACACTATGGTTTTGGTAAAAAAAACATGATTAAATTGTAGTGACATGAATTTATGCCAATTTCAATAAGTAACAATCATAAAAATATTTATTAAAAACCCAATTACATAGTATAGTTTTATATTGAAAAACAAAAAATAAATGTGTAAATTAAGTCAAAGTTTTAGTCTCATACATACAAAATAAAATATATTGTCTTTAAGATTATAAAAGTTAAAAGAATTTCTCAGATAAAAATTGTATTAGTTTATTTTAAAAGTTTAATCTAAAAGACTAAGATAAATGTGTTTGACTTTCATTCAGAACTTTTATTGCAAAACACTATTCATAGCTATGAAGTGAGTAGGATGTTGTGCTATTTGTCAATTTATAAGCTTCTTAATTACTGTTATGAGACGATTCATATTTTGAGATGTAATAACTTTCTATGTGCAAATAAAAATTCTATGCCACATCTTCTGTAGACTTTCTACAAAATTTAATAAAATTTGTTTTCTACAGCATGGTGTATTGAAAACTGAATTTTAAATGAGGAAATTGCTATACAAGGATTTACTAGATTGCTATAAATAATCAACTTTCTGATTCAGCTGTGCCTCTATAGTAGGGATCTAATGCTGGTTTGAGCAATAGGTTTAAATTAAGAATTGCCAAAAGAATGTGAATATTCAAAAACTAAATGATAAAAAATGGTTATTATTATTACTGTAATGAATATTAGTGATACCCTATTAACACACTGTAAAAGATTAAGGATAAAATTCACTGCAATCAGTAGGCATAATATCATTTGTTGTAGCAATTATTAGGTATTACAGTTGTTTCAAATAAGCTATGTCATAAATAAACTATGAAACAAATGAAAATGTAGTGTTTCCTGTTCACCAAGTCCTATTCAAAACCAACAATGGGCAAAACCAAAATACACTAACCTCCTTAGACACCATGATTGTACAGAGTGAGTCAGTCAAAATGCCTCTGGGCAAACGGAAAAATATTATTTCTGTCCATCAGTTTCCCTATTCTCCCTGCCTCTAACTGAACTGATGTTCAGGCAGGAAATACTTCTTTCAGATTACATATTTTCAAAACGTAGCCAGTGATCATCATTGTAAAATTAGAACAGAATTATCATTGTTGATTGGAGTTAAATTTGTGATGAAATGGCCAGACTTCCAGTGGTTCTTCCTTGACTATTTCCTGCCTGAAAAAGATGGGGTGTAGTCTCCAGAAGGAGAGGATGATGACAGTTTTCTTCTGTATGCCCTCAGTGTAAGCAAAGCTTTCTTTTCAATTATAATAAGATTCCCCAGGAAGGGGAAGGGCACCACAGGACCCTCCTCAATTAGTGAATCACCTCGCAGTGCTTGAGCATACCTTTATTGTGCCATCATGCTGTAAGTCATGGATCTGTTTGTAAAACATCCACAGACAAGTCTATAATGAGCTCTGTTCTCTGGCTAGTTTTTTAATACCCTCTCTTAGATATTTGGGCCCTGTCACAACTTTTGGGAGGTCATATGTCTCTATTACCAAAAGTCAGACAATGGTGGTAGGAACAGCTGTGACCCTGCTTCCCAAGGCCCTATTCCTTTTTGGTTTGCTTCAATGTTTGCTCTATCCATTCTTTGTGCAGGGCTGATGGGAGCTTCCTGAAGTAAGATACTATGTGTGAAAACCCTGGGCTGGGAAAATCTGATGTAATAATTATGTATGGTGACCCCCACTCTTAAAATACTTGAATTTGCAACATATCTGCTTCTGTGGTATTTAGACAACTTTAAATCATCTGGATTTTATGATGGCCTATTCTTTCACAGGTTCTTCCCAAAAAACCCCTAAGCAACCTTTAAGGCATGAGCTTAGATATGCAGATATGCATTTCCCTTGCTCCTCTCTTGGAGTTCACACATCCCTCTTCTGATATACTGCTACTGTATATCAATAATTATTTGGTTCTCTTGCTGCATTCTTTTAATGAAACTGAGGGAGATATGTCTGCTCATACTAGTCTGGAGTAAATGAGTACTGCTCTGCTATCTTTCCAACCTTATGATTTGTTGGTCTTCAGAGAATGACTGCCAAAGGCCTACCTGGTGTTTAGCTTGTGTAAGAGTCAACCCAATGGATGCCACACAAAAGTCTTTTCCTGGTTGTCACAATTGCTGCTGCCCACTGTTTTATTCATTTATCATACAGCTAAAGATTCCATGTGGTCTCCTGATCTGTCTTGGAGCTGTTGGCTTTTCTGTTTGCCAAAATATTCTGAGAAAATTCTTTGTATTCATAAATTATTCACCCCAATTTTAGTGCTTTTTCCCAGTCTCTTTGATTTAATATTTGGTTTGTAGTGTCTGATTGCCATGTTACTTAGCAGGGATACTGTTTGGGGAATATTATTATTTCACTGAATGCCAGTTTTATCTATACTTCTGTTGTCTTTTTGTGAAACTTGTTAATGGGTCCTTAAAATGGAACTGATGGTTATGCCACTGGTCCTCCCTAAAGGCCCTAAAGGAAGACGTTGTTTTGGAACAGGAAAAATTCTGCTTTCTACCTAGATGTTCAGATAACCCATTTCCGTGACTTTCATTTTCTGTGAAAGAAGCAGAAACAGAAGCAACCACCCTTTGTTGATTCTATTCAGATTCCTGCATTACTTCTGAAAAAAAAAACTTATTCTTCATTTTTTGTATAGTATTGCTTTATATAATTACCTCTTTCAACACACATTTGTGTGGAAGGGAATCCAACTTCCCAGAAATTTTCTGGTGTTTCAGGAGGAATATAACGAGATCGATGTCTAGAACAGGTAGCTAGTTTTTTTTTTCTCTCTTCTTCTGGCAAACCTGCATAATACTAAGATACAATAATTAGAAATAAGTAACAAATGAAGGAGAATATTTTAGCACTAAAAACATGGATACCCAACAATATTTAACACCTATAAGCATATTTCTAAATCTCTGTTTTGTACTGTATTATAGGTACAAAATGAATCCTGCACTTTTGAGTTACCATATTTTCCAAATCAGCAATCCCCAAGCAATGGAAACCTTCCTGTACAATACTTATATCCTTAATGGTATATTGTAGCATATCTTTTTCTTCTTTCTAAACTCTTTCTAAAACTTTGAAAACAACTCTCAAAAAAGAAGTGCTAATCCAGACAAAAGTGAATTAAGCGTAACATCTCCAGTCTTGTTTATTTTGATTTAGAAGTCTTCTGCCCTTCACATTATCACTTTGGTATCCTGTCATAGTAACATAACAACATACATTTGTGAAAATATTAATTTTGATTATTTATACTGAACAAACTTTTTTTTAAAATAAATGCTTTAGATATTTTTTAACATATATGAACTGGTAGGAAAAGTTCCTGTTTTCAATACAATAGTTAGGCACTAACAATCACTTGCCAAAATGTAACAAGAACCAAGTTCCTGGAGAGATAAACCTTGCCTGTGCAGGGACAGGAAATTAAAACTGTTCTCACACAAACCTTGGCAACCCCCTCCTCCCTTCAAAGCTTTTATGTCCTGTTCCTTTCCTCACTCAAGAATGCAGATTCTGCATATTTTAGAGAACACAATTAAGCTTCATCATAGGCTATAATGTTGCGCATTAAATAGAAAACACTAGCAACAATCTTGTTTGCTAAATGAAATAAGTTTCTCATTTTAAAGATTCCATTTCAGAAAAATATTGATGAGGATTTTTTAAGATAGCTAAAATAAACATTTAAAATTGAATCATTACTGAATTTTTGAAAGACATGGTGTAATATAGCACTGATATATAACCTCAAAACGAATTGTACAAAATAATAATAAATTAATTTCAGGTACTCTCATATGGAAGTAATTTATTTATTTATTTATTTATAAATTATTTAAGGCAGTCATAGAAGCAAATATACTCAAATGAGAACAGCAGTATATACATTTTTTCATATATAATGCTCTCCCAATAATGAAATGGTATAATTATTAGATGAATATTTGCTCTTAATAAGTCCAGTTCTGAAAGTCCTCAAGGACCATAAGGAGGAGTTTGAAGTGAAAACAAGGGAACTGTAGCAGTGGTGCTAGAAATCAAAAGGAAAAGTTGAGGAATCTTCTGTGATTAACAACACTCACAAGAATTTTCCATGGTAAATTCAGTAATGTTTCTAAAAATTAGCAAAAACTCCATTTGAACACGGTTGGTGGTTTATCCATACTGGCTGATTCCTTCCTCACACAAAATTTTGGGGAGATAGTTATCATATTGGTCCCATGTTATACAACTCATAATGTGGCTCATTTATTTTTGATTTGACATGCAAACCCATTCTAGGGGGGGAAAATTGATGGATTATAAATCAATATGAATATACTTGGTTTTGCAAGATCTAATATGGGTCAGTAATCAGGACTAGAGTTTTGCTCTTCCAAGATTTCAAACTCATGCTGAAGCCCATCTTCAGGGAATTTCTCTTTACTGAAATACATGCTTCAGGTTATTCTGAGTTTCTCCATAGGACATAGTGTTTTAATCCCTCATAATTTTTGGCTACTTTCTTCTAGTCACAAGTCAGTTTTATCTACATTATTTTCAAAATATATGACTAAGAACTGATGCAGTAATGGCATGTATTTATGATGGTTGTAGTATTCCAGAGCCATGTGATCATCTTTTGCAACCTTCAGATAAGCAAAATCAAAGGGGGAGCCAGATTCACTTAACAAGTGTGTTAGTAATTTTACAACTCTGGTGATTCACTTAACTATGACAAGAAAATTTGTAAAATGAGGCAAAACTCACTTAACAACTATTTTGTTCAGCAATGGAAATTTGGGGCTCAATTGTGGTCATAACACATACTGTATACTTACTATTTCACATTCTTTACAAGTATGGCCAGTTAATTTTCTTCTTTCTTCTTTTTTCCGCACAACTTCAACATGAGGAAAATCCAATACAAGATTTGTTCTGCAGTGGACAAACACCAAATTCATGGTTATTTTCAAAGGCATAAAATTAGGCAGACCTTATTAAACACATGGAATAAAACTAAATGTCAGTTCTACGTTGAAATACCAACTTGGCTATCTACATTAGAAGTGTTAATATACCCACATTTATTGCAACAAGAACAGGTCATTACATATGAGGACATATTAGATGAGAAGGGGGAGTTAAATACAAGACAGAAGCTGAAGGATTTGAGATAGAATGATGAGCTTATTTACAGTTACAGTCAAGGTATAGTAAGGATATAAAAGAATGGGGTATTAGTAAACGTAAAACAGAATTAGATAAAATATTATTAGGAGCGGATAAGAAATTGATTTAGAAAATTTACAAAATATTATTGGAATGTAAATTGGAAGAGGGAAAGGTGAAAGAAATGATGTTGGCCTGGATGAAAGATTTTGGGTATAGTATAAATTTGGATGACTGGCAAATTTTATGGGACAGGAACAGGAAAATTACCTTGGCGGCATCATATAAAGAAAGTTTACATAAAATGTTTTACCGATGGCATATCCCACCATCAAAATTAGCAAAAATGTACCCAAAATTAGCCCCTGAATGCTGGAAATGCAACAAAAAAAATGGAACATACTATCGTGTGTGGTAGAAATGTGAAAAAGTCCAAATATATTGGCTGAAAATTAGAAACTGGTTAGAAGAGATGTATAAAATTAAAATAGAGTTTAGACCTGAAATTTTTTTATTGGGAATAAACATGGGAAAATATAATAAAGAAATAATATACCTAATAGTTCATGTCACCACTGCCGTGAGACTAGCTTTTGCCCTGGTGATATGAGATTTCCATCTCTTGTGGTGATATGCCAGAAGAGATGGAAATAATTAGAAAAAATTGCTTGTGTGCCTAAATGGATAGAGTAACTCAAGAATTAAAAGATAAGACTGAATCTGATTATTACAAAATTTGGGAGAAGTTTTACCACTGGTTTAAAAAAAGAAAGGAGTAATTGTATTAACGATGATTAATATTTATGTACATATGTAAATTTGTATTTTTTGTTTAAACCATGTTCATTGTTTTTAAATGTTTTTCTGTTGTTCATTAATAAAATTTATAAAAAAAGAGATTTGTTCTGCAGTGTAAGCAGAGAAAGACAGGGATATAAACTTTATGCTGCTAAAAAGATGCACAAGCTGTCAAATTTGATTTTGTCCCTAAATATAAATATACACAATACAGAATCATGACAACAGTCTAGTAGTTATAGTGTTTCTGAATGTATTTCCAGTTTTATATTTATTTGTTTGTTTTGCTGTAGCAAAAATAATGGACAGGAAAAAGGAAAATAAATCATTACAATAACTAAAATTCTACTGATATCAGAATGACTTCCCTATATTAGCCAAAAATGGGCAGACTACTGAATATATTCTTTGGGGAAGAGAAATTCCAAAATTAAAAATATTTCTTAGATATTTTATTCATGCAAAGTTACAAAATAATCCTTCAAAATATTTTATATTTGATTATTTTTAGGAACATTTTCAAAACTGATTATATTGATTTTGCCATATTATCATCTGTCAGAAAAAAGTAACTAATATTTATATCCTAAGGAAACTTGATTCCATAAATACCTTTCACCACTTTTAAAATATGTTTCCACAAAAGCCTTCTGCTTCATTTTACTTTGCTTGTCTCCTTCCCCTGAAACATACAGATTAAGCCATAAACAATATTGGAAAGAATATAATTATAAATGTAACTGAAGTAATATGACTACAGAAAACTAGATTTATAACCATTTGTAACAATGAATACATTTTCTCTGAGTATCAAAGTTCGATTTTTAAAGCAATGTTTTTTCAAAACAAAGCAACTTTGTCTTCAGCTACAGACAGTGAATTCTAATTCTAATAACAAGTAAAATACTTTGTATGGTGCTTTTTTCTTTTCCTTCTTCCTCAGAAGAATTCTTATGGTCACATTCTGGAAGATTGTCATCTTCTAAATAAGATTCATATTCTTCATAAGTTGTCTGATCAAATATTTCTGTTAAGGTATCCTTTTCTCTTTTTTCTTCTTCTACAAATACAAATAACAAGAAGTATTTGCAATAAACATGACTATCTAGGCCCAATGTATTTAAAGATAATAGTTTTTTAGTAGGACATAAACACATTCTCATCTGATTTTTCCTCTTTAAAAAGTTGGGTGAAAGTTATATAGTAGTTCTAAGAGGCTCCTAGCATTGTTTTAAAGAGATGGCTTTAACTATTGATTTAATTCTATTACTTTATTAAACATGTAAAACGTCTCTCTGAGGGGGAGATGGGAAGTTTTAAAATGTGATAAATAAATCAGTGAATAAATAAAATATTTTAATGCATTTAATGTCACCAGACTAAATGCAAAACAAAATGTGGGCAGATTACTATCTCATTATACACGTACTCAGTTTGTCAAAGCTAATGTCTTTTTTTCAAAATCCAAATTAATGTATGTACTGATAGTGCATGAGAGAATTTACAGGTAATCCTGTATGTTATGATAGCAATTGGGACTGCTATTGCTAAGCAATGCAATCATAAGATTCAATATCTTGTGACTTTCATTGCTTAGTGATGACAATCCTGGCAGTCCTGGTTGCTATTGTAACCTAAATTGTGTGAGTCAGGAAGCAGGAACTGGTGGGAGTCCTAAGGAAGGAGCACTGTGTAGGCCGCACACAAACTGGGTGAGATGGGTGCTGCAGTGCTAGGCAAGCGCAGTGACCGGGTAATGGAAGATGCAGTGTGAGTCCAGGGAGGCTGGGAGCTCTTACCAGAGTAACTGGTAACTTTTCCTGCTGGTTTTTCCATTGACAATAGCTGTGGGAAGCTGGCAGAGAAGGGTGTAAATAATGATGAGGTGATGCAACCATTTTGTTCAAGCCAAGTACCTGAATTGAGATCACGTGACCACAAGAGTGGTAAAATAGCCAGAACTTTAAGGACCAGTCACAAGTATCACTTTTTTTAGTGTCATTACAGCTTTAAACAGTCACTGAATGAGTGGTTGGTAAACAAGGAGTACCCTCAGAGGTGGGATTCAAATTTTTTAACAACCAGTTCTGTGGATGTGGCTTAGTTGGTAGGCGTGGCTTGGTGGTCATGTTATTGGCTGGGCATGACCAACTCAATATCACTCGCATCAAGGCAATGCATCTCCTCGCCTGGCCTCGCATGACTATGGGGATGCTACAACTATTTTAAGTGTGAAAAATGGTCATAAGTCACTTTTTTCAGTGCCACTGTAATTTTGAATGGTCACTCCACACAAGCAAAGGAGGGAAAAAAACTTGAGGAAGTTCCTGAGACAGGAAGTCTAGTCCTGCCAAGAATGTAATAAGGATTAACAGAAAGGCAGTTTCTATAAGCAATACCAGAATGTTTCCTTCCTGCCTTCCTTACAGGATTAGGCCAGTAATTTCTTCTAACAACCANTGTTTCCTTCCTGCCTTCCTTACAGGATTAGGCCAGTAATTTCTTCTAACAACCAGTTCTCCGAACTGCTTAGAATGTTAACAATCGGTTAACACCCTTGAGTACCCTGTATGCCCTTATTCAAAGACATTACATTGTCAACTTCCCAGCACAATTTCTGGTTTTACTTTTTCAATAAATAGATTAGGCTCTGAATCTATATGGTTATTAAAGACAGCAAAAGAATCCCTACTTGAAGAAGCTCTCTTTCTTTTACTTGTATTTTGGATATAAGAGAGTTGCCTTCAGTCTTCAAGCTTTCCCCATGTCTTCAGCACTTGTAGCCAGACACATTCCTTTTCTACTTGAAAACTCTTTTTACTCCATATACTTGTGTTATATGGTTACTCATCTCTCCTAACTCAGCACTTATGCTCTTACAGCTAGTTTATAGAACTCCAGCTTTGCAACTTTGTTGCATGCAGTGAGTTTGCTTCTGTTGCTTCTTTGCAGATTCTTTAGTCAGGTTCCGCCCCACACTCCCCACCAATCCTTTGGCTCTGTCTCAGTTACTCTTGCCCACTGAAAGGTGGCTCCAAAAGTTGCCATTTCTTCCTAGGATTGGTGTGAGTTGCTTGCTTTGGACTTTTCTTGTTTCACTAGTCTTACTGGCTCAACTCACACCTAAACAGGCTCTTGGTTTCTTATCTGTTTAATGGGATACTCTCCAATGAAATAGATGAAGGAGCAGTATAGCATGTTTGGGGCAATGAGTTTATCCTTTCACAGTGCACTACCATCATTTCCTATAAACTGCAATCCTTATGAAAATGCTGTTTTGATGCATCTATGGGGTGGTGTCATAAATCCACATAAGTAGAGGTACATTAAGATGATTTATCTTCTTTATGCTTCTATTTGAATAATAAAAAAATATAAATAAAAATGAAGTTACCTGGATTGTTTATTTCTTTCTGTCTTTGTTTTTTCATTCTTAATAGAATACTATCGCTGATATATGTATGGTCCATGTCCAGGGTCTCTGATCCAATTCTTGTTTGAATTCCTTCCTTTTAATTAACAAAATTAAAGATAACTACCGGTCTGATAGACAAAATTAAAATATCACTCCTAAAATTCAATTATATTTTTTTTATAAATTTTCAATAAATCTAAATCAACATTTTAAAAAACAAATATTATATTTATCATCTTTTTAGATTCTAGAACAATCCCAAATCTTTTGGAGGTGCATCATACAAAGTAGCTGCATATTCAGGTCACATCTGTGTTTTCCAAAGCATGGAAATTCATATAGTTTTTCATATTTTAAACAAGTATAAGCATGATTTGGAATTTGTAACAGATAGACTTCATTGAGCACTTCTACAAATGGAAAGAATTATGTAAATTTTGTTTAGAATTGATATAGGAATGGAATTATATTTTCATGGTGATTCAAAAAACAGAAAAACAGCGTTATATTGCACTACTAAATACTTCAGGCAATTTCATTGTACAAAATAAAGTTTAAGTAAAAATTTGAATTTCTCTACTTTAGGCTTATGTCTTAAATAATTATTTACATAAATATACTGTGTATATATATGTACAATTCAGTTTGTACCCATCTGCAATTGATTGAACAACATTCTGAAGTATCTCTTCTCATTCAAAAAGCCAAAGTACTTTTAACATGAATGTAATCCTCCAAGAGTCTGATTAAGATTGCATATATATTGCTGATCTGATTAAGATTGCATATATATTGGTGATCTATAGAGGTAAGATAGACATGCAAAAGTTTGCTGCCAAAAACATGGTGGATACAGTATTACTTTCATTTTTTTAAAAGTTAAGGATGGCATTACTATTAGTATGTCAGAATGAAGATATTCTTCATTCAATTCCCTAAAACAAGGAGTTCCTATATTCAATCTTTTTATATAAATATCACAAGCAGATTATAAATGAAAATTCATAAGGAAAGTTTCTAAACTATCAATGTTTCCAAAGATATATCTACAAAACTTTTCACATTTTTAATGGATTATAATGTCCAAAGTGGTAAATGAGGAAGTAAAAAAGATGATATTTTTGGTGAGAACAGAAAAGATATATTAAAGAATTCTTATTCTCATTTTGAATGAGAAGTTGGAATATCATTTTCTCGGTAGATAATCATCAAATAGTCCTTGGCTTATGATAGTAATTGAACCCAGAATTAAAACTGTAAGTCATGCTGGTAGTTAAGTGTGACTAACCTAACCTCACAACTTTTTTTGTGATGGTCATTAAGCATTTGTCCAGCAAAAAACAACCTAAATCAGGTCACAGGACCACAGAATGCCACAAACATGTAACTTCATGTGCCAGTTGTGTCCTTTCCTGGATTGTGAGACCCTGCACACAGTTCCTCATGGTTATCCCCCAGCTGAATTACTGCAACCCCCTCTACATGGGGCTAGCTTTGAAGAGCATTTGGAAACCACAGAATGCAGTAGCATGGACAGTTCTGGAGGCCTCTTAAGTGGCGCAGGTGATACCACTATGTAAGCTTCATTGGCTACCATGTTGCTTCTGGGTCCAATTCCAGCTGTTGGCAATCATCTTTAAAGCCATTTATTGCATGGATCCAGAGTACCTGAGGAACCATCTTACTCTGATGGGACTAACCTGCCCAACTTTTTCAGCAGATCCCATTGGCCAAAAATTTTTGACTGGTGGAGTCCAGGGAGAGAGCCTTTTCTGGTATTCTCTCATCAGAGGTGAGATCTGCCCCCACACTTTTGGCCTCCCAGAAGAGTCTAAAATCTTAGCTCTGCCACTTGGCCTGAGAGTGGCTGACAGGATCGATAAGATTCTCATCTCCAGGCTGCCGATAAACTTGGTTCTTAACTTTTAATCTTTTATTCTATATTTAATTGTTTTTAGCACTTTTTAACTTTGCTGTTATAATGTAAACTGCCCAGAGTCATTGTATTAATGAGATGGGTGGCAAGAAATTTAACAAATAAATACATGTGGGCCAGTTGCTGAGAGCCCAAAGTGCAGTCTGATGACCACATAGGGGGCTATTGGAACTTTGAACTGGGTCATAAGTCCCTTTTGGAAGATCCATTGTAACTTTGAATGGTCATTAAATGAGGATTACCTATACAGGTTTAGAGATTTTAATAACAAATGGTTTCTATGTGTATTGTATAAAGAGCACTGTTTCAATGTAAAGTTATGTTTAGGGATTAGCTATAAAGCTTTGCATTATCAATAATTAAATGTATAATCATTTTTTATTTAGTCTTTCAAGAAAAAAAATATTGTTTTGTTTTATTTCATTCTTAATAGATCAAGAGTCTAATTTATTCAAGTGAGTTCAATGTGCAAAACTGTAAAATTCCTTACTTTTGTGTCAATCAGAGTAACATCCATTTTATACTGAGAAAGGTCAGCTCCTGGATCTATACTCCACTGCACATTTTCCAAAAATATTTTATCTGGAAAGGAAAACAGAAGTTTTAAGTGTAATGACTGTTCTATTGTAACAAAATTCCATATCTACAGTAATCCGATATAAAATACAAATCATAGTCTGTATAATTACAGACTTCAGGTGTCATAAACATAAAAAGCTATACAAGAGAATATGCAAGTAGTAAATTAAGAGAAAATCCCAGAAACAAAAATAGCATGAAAATATCTGTAGCTGAAAGCAAATTTTGGTTATATTACCAACAATAATACCAGAGGTATGTATTGTATTACATTACATTACAATACCAGAGAGAGTAATGCTAGAGAGCCAGTTTGGCATGGTGGTTAAGGAATTGCGCTAAAAACTGGGAGATTGAGTCCCGCCTTGGACATGAAGCCAGGTGGGTGATCTTGGGCCAGTGACTTTCTCTTAACCCTAGGAAGGAGCAATGGTAAACCATTTCTGAAAAACCTTGCCAAGAAAATTGCAGGGACTTCTCCAGGCAGTCTCAGAGAATCAAAACAGAATTGAACAGAAGAAAAAAGAAACAAGCAAAAGAGTTAGATTCAAAGCCTGTGACAGTCCTATTCATTTATAAAGTTATTAATAAAAAGGTACCTTGCTCAAGTTGTGTGATTTTTGTCATCCTGCAAGGATTTGGCTGAAGTACTGATGCTGGTTCACCTATTCCATGTCCCGATCTTATTCTCTTGCATATTGGTTCATGATCACCAGCAACCTCCTACCAAAACAATTGAGAACTTTCTAATTTTTAGCATAGAATTATTATCTGCCTATGCTATTTTCAGTAGCATTTATCTTCTGTTCATCAAACCTATATGCAGAAACAAAAGTACTCTCCTATGTACCTTGAAAAATCTCTATAGGAAGAAATGAATTCAGTTTCTCAAAAAACTCAGTTAAGATAATGGTGCATTATAAAATAAATGCCTCAATCACATACTTACTTTTATACTGTCATCATTTTGCAAAGGTGGATTAGAAAAAATAGCAATTTCCTCTTTTATATCATGCTCTTTCACTGGGGACATTTTGGTAAGAGATTTTAGGATTGCTTCTTGTACGCAGGGATCAACTTGTGAATCTTTGTTCATTGCAGAATTACTATTGGTGATTTTAGATGGAGAATCTTTCACTAGAGGTTGAAAAATACCGTGGAGAGTTGCCTGCCTCGTTTTTATTTTGCAACTCTCAGCAATTATTTTTTCACAGGGAAAATCAGAGAAGCGATCAGACAGATCCAAAGGTTTATCAATCGTGTTATCTCTGGCAATAGGAAAACCACCTGCATAGGACAGAAAAGCATTTTCTTTTTCACAGCGGATTATATGGTTGCTCTTGTCATCATTTTTTTTCCTTTTAGAATATCTGTTCCCTAACAGTTTCCTTGATGCAAGATGGAAGCCACTTTTGATGATGTCACTTTTATCCAGATGTGTATTGGTCACACATGTTACAGGTTCCTCTGAATTCTGTTTCAAAGCCACTTGTCTATCATTTGGGGCTTGATTGAGAACTGTTTCTATTTCAGTCCCAAGGCTCATAAAAGGAATGTCTTCAGATTTTGATCTCAGTTTTTCAGACCTTGAAAGAGAAGAATTGTTGATGGAGCTGTTTTTCAGATTTGATTTTTTCTCGGCTGCTAAAACAGATGGGAAGAAAACTAAGCTACTTTTAATATTGGCAGAAGCCCCGAAAACAGGAGAAGGTATGTTGGAATCCCATGTGGCAGGTGTAGAAGTATCATCAGATGGGTCGGAAAATCTGAACAGAATTAAATTTTATAAATCAGATTAAAAGAAATTGCAAAACAGGACTCTGCCTGCAAGTACTTTTAGTGATTTTGATATATATATTATTTATATCATGTTCCCACAAAAATTTTTAAAAGTTAAAACCTTTGAAATATATGAGCATTTATGAGTAAGAATTAAAAGGATTAAAATTAATAATACAATAAGTTCACGAGTTGAGCAGCAGACCCAGGTACTTAGGGAATCATGAAAAAGCTATTAAAGATTTAACATTATAAAAACATATAAGTAGGTAGGCAATCTTCTGTAGGAAAGGAATTTTTAAAACCAGGTATTGTCTTTGAGAACAATATCTTCTTAGTAGTTATCTACATCACATGTAATAGAATAAAGTATTTATAAAAATATATCCAAATACAATCCTAAAGTATTAATAATTCAATTCTTTTTTAAAAAAGGAAGACTCACTCTAAATTGTCACTGTTATTTTTATAGCACGCTTGAGCCAATTGTTTTCTTGTAACTCCAAGTGGTTTGCTGCAAGGTTCCTATGGAATAAAAATATATGAGTTCAGAAATAATTCTAATACTGCACATTATCATTTTCTAATGCATCCCAATTATATTTATTCACTTAGTGAACAAAGAATATTATTATTAATTGATACTCTTAAGACCAATCCAACCACTGGTTAAGACCAGTATACAAAGCACAGAATTATCAGATGTACATTTACAGAGTTCTTATTAAACATTTAAATTCTCAGTGAGATTTGTGGGATGGAAAAGGGAACATAAAGTAATATAGAATCTTGAATACTGAAAAGATGAGTGAACTGTATATAACACTTAACTGTTCCTTGGCTTCCCAAGCAAGTATTTTGTAGTCCTTAACTTATGACCCAAATTTCCATTGCTAAGCAAGACAGTTTTTAAGTGATTTTTGCCCCATTTTATGATCTGTCTTGCCACAGTTGTTAAGTGAATCACTGCAGTTGTTAAGACAGTTATTTTATTTATTTATTTATTTTGATTTGTCAATCGCTTACAAGATAATAGGTATAGGTACTGTATATACATAGTTATGAATACATGAAATGGGTGTACAAATAAGAAAAATAAAAGAAACAATAGGACAGGAACGGTAGGCACATTGGTGCGCTTATGCACGCCCCCTACAGACCTCTTAGGAAAAGGGTGAGGTCAATAGTATACAGTCTAAGTTTCAAGTTTTTGGGGTTTGGGGAAGAAACCACAGAGTCAGGAAGAGTATTCCAGACACTGACCACTCTGTTGCTGAAATTGTATTTCCTGCAATCAAGTCTGGTGCAGTTAACCTTGAGTTTGTATCTATTGTGTGCTCTTTTGTTGTTATGGTTGAAGCTGAAGTATTCATTGACAGGTAAGTCATTGCAATGTATGATTTTATATNAGGTAAGTCATTGCAATGTATGATTTTATATACCATACTTAGATCAGACTGAAGATGGCGTAATTCAAGGTTTTCTCGGTCTAGAATTTCAAGTCTGTGGCATCAGGTATTCTACAACGAGTAGAGGAGTAGAGAACTCTTTTTTAAGTGAAACTGGCTTTCCCCTGGGCTTTATTTCTCAGAAGGTCACAAAATATGATCATGAGCCCAGAACACTGCAACCCCCCATAAATACATGCCAGTGTCGAAATTTTGATCACATGGCCATGTGGATGCTAAGTATGAAAAATGTCATAAGTCACTTTTTTTCCAGTGCCATTGTAACTTTGAATAATAACTAAATGAATGGTTATAAATTGAGGATTATCTGTTTGCTTGGTTTTTAAATATATACTTATATCATAATTTTCAAATGCAAATATAATTTTGTATTACTAAGGAATTAGTACATAAATGTAACTTTTGTTGAATAGTACTTTTGAATACTAGCCTGCTTCACTGAATTGTCCTGCATAGAATTAAAATACATTTGAAGGGCTGGGTCAGTTCTTAGACATGTATTTTGAAAATAATGTGGAAAAAAAAATACTTGTGACTAGAGAAAGGTAGACAAAAATGATGAGAGATTAAAACACCAAGTACTATAGAAAAACTAAATATATTCTCATTGACTTATAAACCCTTATTATAACCCTTATTATTTTCTAGAATGGGTTTTTATGTCAAATTAAATCACAAATATTATGGCTTAATACAGTGTGGGAACAGCTAAGGGACCAATATCAGGTAAAGGTAAAGATTCCCCTCGCATATATGTGCTTGTTGTTTCCGGCTCTAGGGAGCAGTGCTCATCTCAGTTACAAAGCTAGAGCCAGTGCTGTCTGAAGACATCTTCGTGGTCATGTGGCCGGCAAGACTAAACGTTGAAGGCACACGGAACGCTGTTGCCTTCCCAACATAATGGTTCTTATTTTTCTACTTGCATCTTTACATGCTTTTGAACTGCTAGGTTGGCAGAAGCTGGGACAAGTAATGGGAGCTCACTCCGTTACACGGTGCTACGGATTTGAACCACCAAACTGCTGACCTTTCTGATCAACAAGCTCAGCATCTTAGCCACTGAGCCGCCATATCCCCAAGAGACCAATATAATTATACAAAAATAATTTTGATGAGGTAGGAAGCAACCAGGCTGTGTGACTGAACCACCAATAATGTTTAATACTACCTGTATTAAAAAATATTGAGTAAGCCTTCTCAAACCTATTTGTGAGAGCACACAACTTTTTATACTGTGTTCATGTTTATTAAAAAATGAATTATGTTCTAAAACTATAACTAAAGAACCAGTGTGAAACAATGAATAGTTATATTTATTCAGCAAAGAAATGCATATAGCAGTGCAACAAGATTTGTATCTATTCATTCATGCTTATTTCTAGTAATTTGCTTTCCAGCAAATTGAGGCCAAGCATTCCTGTAATTTTCTTTGAAAAATTTATGCAGATTCAGGAATGATATAATCATTTCATTTGGCATAACGAAAATGTAAGGTAGACTGCAATTTTTAGAATCTATCTTATTTAGCTTGTTGCGAAAAGATCAGAAGCATCCATTATACAATGGATTATTAATTTATAATTATTAATTTCATTATTAATATAATTAATTTAATATTAATTTATTAATTATAAATCCATTATACAAATGCCTGATTGCTTTATGTACTTGGCTTAACAACCAGTGGTATGTTTTGTAAGTCATAAGATGGAATAAAGAAAGGAACTAAACTCTTGTCTATGAAAATTAATCTCTCAAATAGACTTTATGACAGATCTTAAAAATAGTACTTACATGTTCATCACATTCAAGTGTTTCTGTAACAACTGCCTTCAAATTAAAATGCACTGAATTGGGACATTCTTCTTTCACTTCTTTGCCTGTACCAATGAAAAAGGAAATCAGCAAAAAAAATACAAGATATATATTTCTCCATTTTTGGTAATGATCTTTTCAATCTTTTGTATACTGAATTAAGACTTAGGTTTTGCATCTCCTATCTAAAGAAGAAGAAAATATTCTACTGGTTAGATTGGTACAATCTTGTACTAAGTCATTTCCAAGCTATTGGACACTGAAATATTATTTTTTGCTAATCAGTCTTGTTCAGAAACGATCACTTTTTGGTTACTTAGGATTTTGAATACATGTAGGAAGCAGTGCTAAATTCTCTCGTCTTATAGTCTGTATTATGAGGTCAGCATTTAGTAATAAGCATATATTAATTTCACTAGTTCTTGTAGAGAGCAATAGTCATATTTTAATGGACATACCAAGTGTTAAATTCAACTTATTCTTTTAGCCTCTAACCTGCTTTGCTTTCATTTGACATACAAAACTAGTTGTCATAAACCAGAAGCTGCTGTTTTTTGTGGTACATGAGGTCAAGATTTTTGCTCTACTTTCATCATCTACTATACAGTAGTATAGTCTCGATACTGAAAATCAATATCATATCAATATTGAAAATCCTGTATAGCAACAGCACTTAAACTTATATACCGCTTCATAGTGCTTTACAGCCTCTCTAAGCGGTTTAGTCAGCATATTGCACCCAACAATCTGGGTCCTCATTTTACCCACCTTGGAAGGATGAAAGGCTGAGTCAACCTTGAGCCTGATGGGATTTGAATTACCAAATTGCAGGCAGCCAACAGTCAGCAGAAATAGCCTGCAGTACTGCACAGTATGTCTATTTATTATAATAGTCTTATCAATGCTGTCAACAATTTTTTTTCAATTTTTTTGTAGTCTATATTTAGGTGATATATTTATAAGTAAAAATATTTTTTAAAATAGTATGTTGAATGTTGGCGAAACTAAAAGAAAATGAGAAATATGAAATAGTTCTGAATCAAAGTGGTTTTATTCTATGAAATGGAATTGAATATATTACTACATGCATGGAAGTACATATGTAGATTAATTAGGAATGAAAAAATACTAAAACAGAATGGTACAGAATGCTATAATAATTATTATGGATGAATATGAAAGCACAAATTTGTAGACTGATGATAATTGGTTTGAATGGTGACAATAAATGCTGCAGGGATGACTTTTGAGAAAACTGTGCAAAATTCTGATTATATGTCATCCAGTAAGAAAATTATATTGGGAGGCATAAAGAAATGATAGGAATGAGCAAGACGGTACAGAAAAATGATTCAACCTTTCAGAGATCAGGAATGAATGAGAATTGGGATTGTTGGGATATACCTGTGTAGAAAGTGCTATTTCGTATATGTCATATAAGCTTATTTATGAGCACATATGGCAAAGGAAGGGATTCAAATCTAAAAAGCAAGATTGATTTGAATGTTTTTGATGAAATGCTGGGAAAATTAGTGAAAGATATACAAAATTATGAGAAATTCTGAATATGGGATAGACTATTTCTTAGTAGTATCAAATGTAACCTGGGAAAATGGACATTGAAGAAACAAAGTAAAAAGAAACAAAGAGGTAAACAATGTTATAGTGAACTTGATTTAGCTGTATTTATTTTCCTTTTACCTCGCAGCTTTACTTTCTTTTTATTTCCTTTCTGCCTTTGAATAACATTGCTTACTATGAAAGGGAATAGCATCATATGCATTTATGTGCGTGTCTATGTATTGCAGAAATAGTTCCTTTATTATATAGATATTAAAAAGCAAACATTAAAATAATTGTTATTGGAATCCTTGCCTCATTATGTTTTTCAATGCTACCTGAAAAGTGAAGAATCTGAAAAACATAAAAAAGCTTTATTACAATGCCATCACTCTTGTTGCTAAGCAAAAATTACCAAGCTGACCTTAAGTGACTGACCAAAGAAATCAATATTAATTAAAGCTACCTCCTGTTTTTCAGCCAAGCTGGCTCCTAAAGTGCTAAAAAAAAAGAACTTAAATAAATATACAAGCAGTGATTAATAGAAAAATACAGATTAAAAGGACACAGGGAGAAAATATTCAGGCTTTTGATCCCTTCATGTTGCTTTGCTGATGAACTAACTTGGTGAGGTTCTTTATTGCTTCTTGAAGCCTGGTGGGATTATCTTTAAATAATTATCTTTAAATAATTCATGGCACATATGAAAGACTTGCCTCAGTAGCTCTAATTTGTCCTCATCATCAAGATTACATTCACAATTTCTGTTACAAACGTCCAACTTAACCAAAGATGTATATCCTTATAACATAGCTATATCAAATTTTCTGTATCAAAAAAACCCCTTAACCTACTGAATACTATTCCAATATGTTGAAAAACTTATTAAAAACGTTAACCTTTTTCTTACAATATACATAGAAACTGAAATTTTAAGTTTTAACTTACCTTTCTTAATCAAAAATTAATTACACTAAAATAGTTTTGGCTGGATTTATCAATATTAAAACATGCGCATATTATTTTTTGTCGCAATATTTTGTAACTTAATATCCCCGCAGATATAATAACATGTCATAAATTCTCGATAACATGGCTGCAAATTATAATAATTGCATTCCAGCAACAGCTGAAGCATCAGTTTGGTCAGGGCTACTGTACACTTTAGTATTTTTGCAAAGCCATATGGCTCAATAAATAAATATACCTAGCATATTAATATATTTCTATCCCATTTGCTTTGAATCATCTACTTGATTTTAATTTGTTGATAAAAATCTTAAAAGTTATACCAGCAAATAAAGACTTCCAATATTATGTAGCTGAATGCCCAAGTTACACAAGCTTGCAGCAAATAAAAAGCTAAGCTAAGAATAATTAACTTACATAAAGATATAATATAATTGCTTTACAGTTCCATCTGTTTCTTCAAAAATATTATAGAATTAACTATTTGAACATCTGCTTCTTTTCTAACCAAAAAAACAATATAGGAGATCTCTTTAAAAGATTCTTTGTTATTAAATAATAGTGTTGTTATTTATTGTTAAATATTAAATATTAAGTAATGCTAAAATTGGTGATATTTACTTGAATCTGGGGACAACTGTGGATCACATGTATCTGCTACCAATATTTCTTCAGAACAAGCAGGCTTTTGAGTAGATGACAATTGAATATTTCCATGTTCTAGAAAAAAAACACCAGAATTTATATTTAAATATTTATTTATAGAAAACCTTTTAAAAAAATATCTGATATTCTTAGATTCCAAATGGTTTTGATTTCTGGTTAACTGTCTTGCCTTTCTTCTGTATATATAATGTTAATGTTGACATAATAAACTGACAAATAAAAGCTGAATAGGTCTGGATGTACAAATCTATTTTCTCTGAGAGAATTTGAGTAGTTTTTGTATGTAAAATAAATCAGCAAAATAGCTGAGTAAGAACTAGATTTATTGATTCAAATTTCAACAAAGTACGAATTCAATATATACTTTAAACAATTCACATTATGCTTAAATAGAACATAACTACCAGCCAACCTTGTCAAAATCCTCACAAAATACTTTTGTATTAATTACTGAAAATTCTATGCAACAATTTGAACACCTGTGGATTTCCATTAAAGTGGTCTTCTTTGTCTTGACTGGCTTTTAGATATCAGAGTTATGCAGATAGCTGTATATTTTAATTGGTTTCCATATTTTGATTAGACATTAAATTATATTGTTAAAAAAAGTCACTTTCTGTCCAGAATACTAGAGAAAAATGCATATATTTAGAAGTACCTGTAGTATTGAAGCCTAAAAATTGGACAACATTTAAGGATTAAGGACCTGGGTATTGAACAAAAGATATTGACCCAAAGAACAGCTTGCTTGTTAGTCTAAATTAGGCAGGTATGTACAGTGATATATAATGAAATTTCGAATATATACCATATTTTTCACCCCATAAGACACACCTGACCATAAGACTCACCTAGATTTAGAGGAGGAAAATAAGAAAAATATCAGATGGAGACTGAGAGGATCACAGATTGGTGTCCACTCATTGCCAACTCTGCCTATTGACCCCTGCACTGCTGAAAAGAGACAGAAGAGGCGGGCAATGACAGACAGAAGAAGTGGGATTCAGCACTATAAAAGGACACCACTGTGGTGGCCCGGCTGGTATTCACCAAAGGACCGGCACAGACATTTCCACCCACTTTTGGGGGCGAGGGACTGTGTCTTATGGAGCGAAAAATATGATAATAAACTAGATAAAATATTCTGCTTTTGTCAATGGTTAATCAGATCCTTTCAGGAACAGAAGGTTATAAAAACCTTAGACCATAGGATAGGTTTACTTTTTCATAGGTTTTACCATTATTGCTTTTTAAAAAAAAAACAAACCTGAAGTTAAAACTATTTCAAACCAGAGGTTGCATTCAGCAGGTCCTGACCAGTTCTGGAGAACTGGGAGCAGAAAGTTTGAGTATTTTGGAAGACCAACAAATACCACCTCTGACTGGAGATTTTACAGTATCCTTCCCCTGCCACACCTACTAAGCCACACCCACAGAACCGGTGGTAAAATTTTTTGAATCCAACCACTGTTTCAAACCCATTATATATTTAAAAAACAAAATTATAAACAAGCACATTTGAACAGAAATGAAAATATCCAAAATAATTCCATGTACTTTAAAATGCGAAGAGATGACTATTGTACATAAAAGCTCTAATAGTGAATGTATGTCCAAGCAATGATTTTTCAGATAAATGCATAACTATATTTTAGTTATTTAAGAAAAATTTAATACTGTTTAAAAATAAACACATTCCCAAAATTTCACTTTGTATTACAACTATATACATAGTAAGAGAATTAATTGCTTTTATTACTTTCAATTTTTATTTTTATCTTTAGCTAAATGAATAATAGCTTAGCTTAAAAGCTTTTGCATTATTTATCAAATTTACACACTGCCCATCTTACTATCCATGTCTCTGGGTGTTTGCAGATACAAATGATAAAACCAAATATAATTAAAAACATAATTAAAACAGAGTGAAGATTAAAATGAGTGAAGTTTAAAACATAAGTTAAAAGTGAATGATTAAAAAAAAAGTGGAGTACCAGCTAACCCCAGGGTTCTGTGCCACTCCTTGAACCCAATGCCAGATGGCAGAGCCAGGTCTTCACTCTCTTTTGGAAGGCATAAAAAAGTGGAGACCAACTTCACCTCTGGGGACACGATGTTCCATAAGGCAATGGCAATGGAAGGGAAGATTCTTTTCCTTGAATCCACCAATCAAATTTTTTTAACTGACAGGGTCCATAATATATCTTTCTTGCCTGCCTGGGTGGGATGGTCAATACAATTGGAACAATTGGAACACTGGTCCCATGCCATAAAGGGCTTAAATTGACAACTAACATCTTGAACTGAGTCCAGAAGAATACTTGTACCCAAAGTAGCTCACACAATGGAGCTGTTACACATGCAGTCTGAATACTCTTCAAGAGTAGCCCCATTTAAAGCACATTGCAATAGTCCATATGAGAGTTGACCAAGACATGATTAAATGAGAGAAGGGCTTCCTGATCCAGGAAGGGCTGTAACTGGCACACAACATGAAATTGCGAAAAGGCCCTCCTAGCCACAACTGCTACCTGCTCCTTGAGTAAATCAAGTAAATATTTAAAACATGCTTTTTCATTAAATAACAACTATACTTCAAATTAAAATCACAGTTTTAAATAACTCTCTCTCTCCATCTCTGTCTGTGTTTGTATGTGTATGACTAAAAGTTTTTAAATATCATCCATATTTTCTTTTATTCTGATTTAAACTTGGATATCATAAAATTAAAATCCTTCTATTGTCCACAAGGTGGTGATGTAATGCTTAAAGAAGAAAAGCAGCTAAAATTAAGAACTTATTTTATGTAGCACACTGTTTTTGAAGATACAGTTATATTATTTCAAGGAAACAGATGCTTAAACTACCAAATGTATTATTTGAATATTGCTTATCTGAACTACTTGTATTCAAATGTCTACATTCTGAACATTTTAGTTTGCTGGTATTGAAAATGAGGTTTGAAAATTGACCTGGTTTAACAGGCAAAAAAGAAGCACAATATTTTTTATTCTGTTATCTTTGAAATGACAACTATTCCCAACTACTTTAGGGGACGAATTAATTATTAAAAAATATACCATAGATTCTTTCTTTCTTTTCCAAATCTGTGCACTTTTGTTCTGTGTACCGGATATGCCTATTTTCTCGTTTTCGCCGCATTCGATTAACCATTGAAAGTGACAGTGACTGAACTGGTGAACCTGGAATAAAATCTTCCATATATTTCTCTTGCTCCCTAAGAAAACCATAGAAGAACAATATGAATAAAGGCTGAATACATCAACCTCCCTCATTGTCTCATTTTCCTGGAGATTGAATCAATGAAAGTCTGTAATCAAATAACCACTGAATGGTTATTTCCTTATCTTTTTTTTTTTGTTGCTCTTACCTGAATTGGGAGAAGGAGAGTACTAAAACAGGATTGAAATTAAGGAAGAAGAGAGCTCCTATGTCTGGAGAAATTACTGAGAAAGAAGGATGGAAAAGCACTATAAATTAAAAAATAATAATCAGAAAGGTTTAAAGTCTGTACTAGGTGGAAATGATCAGGAAAGGAGCTTCAGAAAACAACAGCAATAAACATGGAAAACAGAAACGTTTCATCCTTTGCAGCCTTCAAATTAACAATTTGGAAAAAGCATACAGCAACTGATAAAACTTGGAAGAAAATACCAGTTAAAAACAGAATGGCAGAAGTTTGCATATAAATGATAATTTTAAAATCTGTAAATCATGCAAGTGTTAAAAACTAGAAATATCAAGAATTCATTTCCCAACTTTATTTAGGATTGCAGATAATCTTATTATCTATTAAATACATTTGGTTTTGCTATGACTATCTCCAAGTCCCCGTTCAGAGATAAGGGTTTTGTGTGTTTTTTTTAAAATGAATTACTTATTATTTTAAATGAATTACTTATTATTATAATTTACAAATTATAACTTTTTTATTTAGAAAAATGAATGTCTCATGCTGTATTGAGTGGGAGTGCTTGCCTGTTAATAAAGTTATGGCATTTTGGTTATGGCATTAATGTGTCTATTTTCTAGCGTGCATGCACACAGTTTATAATTGCCCATACTAAGGTTGACTAGTAATAATTTACATCCATGCATTTTTCTTGGTATAATATACAAGTTGTCTTTCATTTCTTCTGATATAATGTTGTATTTTATTGTTATAAATAAACTTACTCATTTTTTTGCTGCATTTTCTGAAGCTTTTGGGAAATCTTTTTATTTTCATCCTGTAAGTTGTTTCTTTCATTTACTGAAATAAAATGAAAGCATTATAATTTTTTGCTGTTTTATCTTCCTCTATCATTTTCACAAATCTATATATAATCATTAAGATAACACTAAATTGATTTAACATATTAATGTACATGGAATATTTCATACTATAATTTGTAAATCAATGATATTCATCATAAGGTCTAACAATATTTTTTTTCTTATTTTACCTTTTCATCACATCAGAATATTCCTTAATTGTTAAGAACTGGAACTGTTGTGCATTCACGTGACACAGGTTCAGAATTCAAAACAAAATTATATCTTAATGCAAATTTGAAATGTGAGCAAATCTATCCACTGGATCAAGTCTAAATAAAATGTTCTTGGTAATTAAATTCAACATCAACTAAAACCTTTTTATATTTTGTCTCAAAAAAATAACTTTCTATGTTATTTGTCTTACTATATTAATAACTTTGTACATTTATTTAAAGTATATTTCATGAATTCTCAAAAATTATGGCATTAATAGTGCAATCCCTCACATATCTCTTTTGAAGTATATCAGGTTAATTGTGAAGTCCTCAGTGCTCTCTGCGCTTGGTTCTTTTCCAAAAGATGTTTCATTATTCAACAATAATATCATCAATGCGAGTTACCCTAGTTGGCTACTGAAATGTCTTTAAAAAAACCCACCAAGCTCAGAGCACAAAGATCCCACAGTTCAAACCTGAGCTGTAAATATTCTCTTCTACTGGTATAAATTAAATTGATCTTACTACTGGATAAATGGTTTTATGCAGAAATTCTACCATGGGGTTACCTCTGATTGAGGGACAATAGCAACACAAATCCCCAAATACAAAAACAATAGCATTAAAAAAAACAAAAGGTTGCTAAAACTCACTCAGTTCAGTGATTAACTTAAGGTTCTGTTGCCGGATATTTTCAAATTCCTGTTGTTTCTTCTTCATATGCTCTTCAGTTACTGCACAACGATCACATAATCCTGCCCTTAACCTATGTAATTAGAAGGTGTATTTTCTCCATCTGTTTTTGGTTCAATATAAATTTTGAAAGTACTAGATAAGTCAGAGCGCTCTAAAGATGGGCTTATAAGTTATAAAGATTTAGCTAATAGGATATACAAATATTAAAACTGAAATCATAAGCATACTTACAAGATATTAAGACTTATTGAATACTGCAGGATTTGCTGGCAAGTAATCATTCAATAATTGCTTTGTAGTAGTAACTGAAATACTTATAAATATTGAAGCATGTTCCTGGGCTAATTCCAATTTCTGATCATTGAGTGAAGAAAATACTATTTGGTGAGAGAAAAATCATTTCTTCTCACATATGTTCTTATTTTACAGTTCTTGAATATTTTCCAGAGAATTCATAGCTGGATATTATTGGAAAAAAAGTCCTCACAACTCAGCCAATATCTGATCCAGTATGGCATATTTAGACATAAACCTTCAATATAAATGTTATCTTCAGCAGTTCTAATGTTATTCTGCAGCAAGACAAATACCTTAAGTATAGAAAGCAAAGCAACAACATCTAGAAATTATATTTTATGATCTCAAAACTTTAAAAAATTTAATCAAAAATCAGACATCTAGAAACCTAACAGTGAAATGACCCATGTGACATTGGGTCCATTTGGAACCAGACCGCGCGACAGATTAAAGCTTTTATCGGCACATGCATGGGATCTGGGTAGTATGCAAAATCATGGCCCTCCCAATCCATGGAAAACATGTTTTTTTCCTGAAGAACTGGTCCTTGGTGCCCAAAAGGTTGGGGGCTACTGTTCTAAAAGGATCTATTTTTAGTCTTGGCAAAACAAATAACAACAAAGATTGCAATAAGCAGTATTTTAAAGGAACTACTGGCAAGTTTACAGTAATGGAAATTTCTGATCCAATAATAGAGCCAGAAGCCATTATTCTAACAGTAAAATTTAAAAAGGAAGCCATTTTCCAGTGCACAAAGTCGCTATGCTTCTTTTATGCAAGTAGAAAGTACATTCACATGCAGGGCCTATTATTTTGGAGTCAAGCATAAGAACAAGCAAATCACTCTTCATCTTTTTCTCTATTCATGATAGCTGGTAAGTCAGTCCTTACTCACCAGAATGGCTCAATCAGGGAATTAATCTTTACATACTAATACAAATAGCGTGCTCAGGAGAGTGGCCTTGTTGCTATGGCAGAAGCAATTCAGTTGTGCCTTCTACTATCATTGACTTTATGCTTAGACATTAGAAGCTTTTTGTTATTTAACTTCTCTATCTGCGTTAACCACCACCTTAAACCTGCAGCAGATTCAAATGATACACTAAGTTTAATTTTACTATGTGTCGTGCATGTGCTGCCAATAATCAAGTCAGGAAGTTTCTGACTACTGTTTCAAAACATGGGCTAGTATTCTAACAATCAGAAGCTTGTTACTATAGATTTCTGGTTTGTTTCCTTGTACCCTGAAGAAAAGGACAAAATAAAAAAGCAAAACTCTCATCTGTATTTCAACTTATTAATGTAGCATGATTACCTAAATATGGTCACTATATTGGCTCACGAAAGCCCTAACAAAAAAGTGTGTGTGTGTGTGTGCGTAAAAATTTAAAACATACCAGAAAATATTAAAAAACAACAGTGTTATAGAGTCATAGTTGATAGGGATGTGAGAGAACCTCTGGTAGGTGATGTGCTAAAGCATTTTTGACAGGTATCTATCCATTCTGTGCTTGAAGACCTCCATCAAAAATGAATGTACCACTTCAGGCATTAGCTATCAGGAAGTTCTTACTAATATTTAACTTGAATCTATGTGCCATATCAAGTTCTGCTTGAGAAAGAAGACAAAACCAAATCAAATTCTTCCTTTATATGACAACCTTTTAGATTTCTGAAAATTGCTATCACATATCTTGCTTTAGTCATTTTTCCTTCAGGTTAAACATGCATAGTTCCCCCTAACTGTTCATCACAGGTCATGGTTTTCAATTTCCTTGCCATCTCAGTGACCTTCTCCTGAACTTGCACCAGTTTGTAAAAGTCATTTTTAAATTGTGATGTCCTGAATTGAACATAATATTCCAAGTGGACCCTAAACAAGGCACAGTATAGTGGGAAAATTACTTCCTGTGATCTGAACTCCATACTCCTGTTAATACATCTCAAGATAGCATTTAGCTTTCTAGCAGCTGTGTTAGTGTTGATTTACATTGCTCAAAAAAATAAAGGGAACATTTAAACAACACAATGTAACTCCAAGTCAATCACACTTCTGTGAAATCAAACTGTCCACTTAGGTAGCAACACTGATTGACAATCAATTTCACATGCTGTTGTGCAAATGGAATAGACAAACAGGTGGAAAGCATAGACAGTTAGCAGACATCCCCAATAAAGGAGTGGTTCTGCAGGTAGTGGCCACAGACCACTTCTCAGTTCCTTTGCTTTCTGGCTGATGGCTTGGTCACTTTTGAATGCTGGCAGTGCTCTCACTCTAGTGTAGCATGAGACGGAGTCTACAACCCACACAAATGGCTCAGGTAGTGCAGCTCATTCAGGATGGCACATCAATGTGAGCTGTGGCAAGAAGGTTTTCTGTCTGTCAGTGTAGTATCCAGAGCATGGAGGCGCTACCAGGAGACTGGCCAGTACATCAGGAGATGTGGAGGAGGCCGTAGGAGGGCAACAACCCAGCATCAGGACCGCTACCTCCACCTTTGTGCAAGGAGGGACAGGAGGAGCACTGGCAGACCCTGCCAAATGACCTCCATCGGGCACAAATATGCTTGTGGCTGCTCAAAACTGTCAGAAACAGACTCCATGAGGGTAGTATGAGGGCCTGACGTCCACAGGTGGGATTGTGCTTATAGCCAACACCGTGCAGGATGTTTGGCATTGCCAGAGAACACCAAGACTGGCAAATTCGCCACTGGCGCCCTGTGCTCTTCACAGATGAAAGCGGTTCACACTGAGCACATGTGACAGACGTGACAGAGTCTGGAGACGCCGTGGAGAATGTTCTGCTGCCTGCAACATTCCTCCAGCATGACCGGTTTAGCAGTGGGTCAGTAATAGTGTAGGGTGGCATTTCTTTAGGGGGCCGCACAGCCCTCCATGTGCTTGCCAGAGGTAACCTGACTGCCATGAGGTACCAAGATAATATCCTCGGACCCCTTGTGAGACCATATGCTGGTGCAGTTGGCCCTGGGTTCCTCCTAATGCAAGACAATGCTTGACCTCATGTGGCTGGAGCGTGTCAGTAGTTCCTGCAAGACGAAGGCATTGATGCTATGGACTGGTCTGCCTCATTCCCCAGACCTGAATCTAATTGAGCACATCTCGGACATGATGTCTCACTCCATCCACCAATACCACGTTGCATCACAGACTGTCCAGGACTTGGGGGATGCTTTAGTCCAGGTGTGGGAAGAGATTCCTCATGAGACTATCCGCCACCTCATAGGAGCATGCCCAGGCGTTGTAGGGAGGTCATACAAGCACGTGGAGGCCACATACACTACTGAGCCTCATTTTGACTTGTTTTTTAAGGACATTACATCAATGTCCTTAAAACAATAAAATCAATGTACAGGATCAGCCTGTAGTGTTTTTTTTCCAACTTAAATTTTGAGTGTACCTCCACATCCAGACCTCCATGGGTTGCTAAATTTGATTTCCATTGATAATTTTGTGCCATTTTGTTGTCAGCACATTCAACTATGTAATGAACAAAGTATTTAATAAGAATATTTCATTCATTCAGATCTAGGGTGTCTTATTTTTGTGTTCCCTTTATTTTTTTGAGCAGTGTATATTAAGTATATGATCTGTTGGAGCACTGATTTTTTCACACATGCTACCGCTAAACCAGATCTCTCCCATCTTATGCCATTTATCCTTCCCCTTCCTATGTTAGATTTAATTTCACACCATTGTATGGTTTATTTCGGACCAGTATAAAAATGTATATTTCTGAAACTTCTCTTTATTTACTTTAGCCAGTTGTCCAAGTTCTGCATCATCATCACTATCCTTTTAACTTCTTCATCAGGGTCATTTAAGGCTGTAAAGCACAGGACTCAGGACTGTAGCATTTCATGTATATTTGGACTTGCTGCATTCAATTACAGCAACAAATGTAGAATAATCTTCTGCATTTTGTTTAAAAATCCTGTTACACCTAATGGAATTTAGTATGTACTTTTAGGAGTACAGCTTGAACATTAATTTTAAACTATTGTTTGATATTAATTTTTAAAATTATATTTAATAAGCATATGCAGTCAGAAGCAAAAATGTGGTTTCAGTGTCAGAATTCTTGCTGTTCAATTAATTTTAAATCTATCTAACATGGCAGAACAGGATTATTCCCCTTCACCCCAATACATTCCTATTCTCCATCCAGTTTAATTTATTTACACACCTCTGACAAAAATATGCATAAATGTATTGAGACTAAAACTCAAATTTTATGGATACATCATTATGATTAATTCAATTATCTAGTACTGAGTTCTGTACTTCTTACAGAAACTCATAACAGATGTGACGTTTGTTACCAGATGGGATAAATATTAGGAACAGAGATTCGGGAGGGTTCACTACAATCTTAATATTTGGTGGAAGTATACATTTATTCCCCTTGCCTTTTCCTGAATTTCTGCAGAAATACAGATAGAAAAGACAAGCAAGAAATACTTGTATTAAAAATTTCTTTCAAATGTGGACAGAATATTTTGCTATAAGGATAACTTTGCTTCATAAGAAAAACAAAGGAGTAAATTACAAAGAAGAAAAGAATTATCCTTCTAAGAAGTGAGAAAAAATATGAAGAATGCAATCTTTTCAGGAAAGTATCATATGCCGATAAATACTGCATGAAATTTCTCCCATTGTTTGTTTCCTGTAAATTCTGAGTTGTGATTACTACTTTGTTAAACATTAAGATATAAAGATAATTAAACAAACACTAGGTAAATGTTGATTATCTACTAAATACATTCAGTAATAATTTAAGACTATTTCTTTAAATTCAATAATCTTGTACTAAAGAAAAAAGTTGCCGAATGCTGTAAGCAAAAAGGAATTCTTACTTACCGATCTTCCAAAACTGTAATAGTATCATGCAATGATTTTTGCTGTTCTCTAAGCTGCTGGTTTTTTGTATAAAACTCATCAAGCCTTGTTGCATCTCTGTACATAAAGGAAAATTTGTTTTTAAACCAAGATTGTGTGGGATTTGGTGTATTTTCATTAAGAAGAAATCCTGTTGCTTCAAAGTTAACAAATAGCTATGAGTACTAACATTTGGACTGAATACAAATTCTGTGCTTTACAGAATTGATGGCTTTAAATGGTAATAAATAACAAGTTTCATCCATAACACATGAAAGAAAAATGTAAATTCTTATATAATACTGTAGGGAAGAATAAAACAACAGCAAAAATACTTTTTTTCTATTATGTGTGTCTATCAAGGGAAGCATGAACAGATTTCTAGCCTTAATGAACCAGTTTTCTATGCATATAAGCTGCTTAGCTTATTTTTTTATTAGAAAAAATAAGATGTAATATAGAATGGGGAAACACACTAGAAACAGAAACAACGCGGTCTGGGACAAACCAAGCACAATGATTTGCTAAGTCATATCCAATTCTCCATGACACAATGGGCCATAGCACACCAGCCCCCCCCCCCCCCCCCCCCCCCNCCCCCCCCCCCCCCCATCCACCAGGTGTCTCCCTGAGCTTGCCCAAACTCATCCCCATGTCTTGATGACACTATCTAATTATCTCATCCTCTGCATCCCCTTCTCCTTTTGCCTACATCCATTTTTTCCCAATGAGTCCTCTCTTCCCATTTTGTGGCCAAAGTATTTAAGCTTCAGCTTCAGTATCTGTCCTTCCAAGAAACAGTCAGGATTTATTTCCTTTAGGATTAACTGATTTGATCTCCTTGCAGCTCAAAGGACTCTCAAGAGCCTTTCCCCACACCACAGGTTGAAAACAAAATACAGTGGTAGAAGTATATATTTAAGCTTTAAGATATATTTTCTCAGTTATGGAAACAGAGTAGGTTTGTTCCTAACAAGAAAATAAGTGCATGTGCGTATATCTTGGGGCAGCTCTCAAAGCCTTAAACAATATCTAATATAAACATATGCAAAAAAGAATTTTACTAGCAAAAATGACAACAAAAAAGACAGAAAACATTTAAGTGACATTAAAAGCTAATAGCAACAGCTGATGCAGTAAGCATACTCTAGTTATACACATTAGTGTGAAATGCTTTTGTAGATCAATAAAACTGCTGCATCTTTTTTGCAGGTTATACATAAGCTTTGTAAGCTACTCTCAACTATCTTTGTATGTACAATCAGCAGCATCCTAGGTACATTTATTTGAAAGATTCTCATTGTTTTAAAAATGATTGTTCCCAGGATAAAAATTTCACCCCCAATAATTTCCACATACAGGTAATCCTCAATTTATACCCACAATTGAGCCCAAAACATCTTTTTTTAAAAAATAAAGTTTTATTTGGGTTTTCACACACAAAATACAAGTAAAATATCTTTTTTGAAAATAGCATGGTCCCAGGTTGAATTTCTTTATACAAACACAAAACTCAATTTTATGCTCCTTTTTGTATTCTATTCCATATCTTATATTATTTTACATTTTCTATATAGTTTTTTCCCCCTTTTAATTTTCTCAATTTTATTTTTTATTATCTCATGTCAATTCAAATCATTACATTTATACTTTTGTCTGTTCTGTTTCAATTTCATATTATCTTTTCTCATTAAACAAATTT
>BHFT01008636.1:0-31427 GCA_004320025.1 Laticauda laticaudata
TTCCCTTTATATCTGCGGGGCTGATGCAATGCATCCTCCCTGCATGCGCAGTGAACGCTGTGCATCTGCTAGGCTTCCGCTAGGCTTCCGCTCGGCTTCTGCTCTGCATCCGCTTCATCCGCTCGGCATCCGCTCCTTCCGCTACGCGTCTGCTTCGCTGTGCTCCCCCGGAAGCCCTTCAGATGTGCCATCTGCTCCCATCCGCTTCCATCCGCTAGGCTTCCGTGGAGCATCCACTTTCCATGCTGGCTACGTCCTTTCCCCGTCCGTTCCTTTCCGTTGTTTTCCGCTCTGGTTATGCAAATTCGGGGCACTTTTGAGAGCGGATAATAACGGATGGAACATTTTCTCGTCTGCTGTGTCCTTTTTACAAACATTTTGCATCTGTCGGCCAATGTGACAGGCCTTTTCTCAGCAGATCTGGATAATATCTTTGAATCCAAATGTTGTATCATCATATTTATCTCAGAAAAACAATTACTTTCTAGAGAATGGTGAGCACCATGACTTACTATTTCAAACAAAAATATCCTGAAGGTTCTTAAATGTAATTTAAATTATTGAATTTGAATGATCTGGGTGTCAGATTTAACCCAGCTATGGAAATCTATTTGAAGCAGATGTTTTCCTTTACAAAGGAGTATTCACTACCCATCTCTCTATAAATCATTGAAGCAGCCATATTTTACTTTGCTGGACCAAAAATGAAGCAAATTGTTCTTTATGTAGCCTAAAAAAGTCATAGTTCCTTCAATGGCTCAAAAATACTTGCTTCATCCATGCTTCTTTGCACATTCCAAAGAGACTGTTTTAAAAGAATTGCACAGCTCTATATTTCAGTAATTACCTTTGATGTTAAATACATGTGCATGTTGAAAGACAAGCAATTGTGTTCATCACTGACATTGAAGCATTGTGCAGCATATGATCAATTCTTGCATATTGTCAGCACCAGGAGATGATAACACTGTTAATTATCCAACAGTTCAATTAACCTTATTGCATACATTTTGCTCTCAAATGTTGGAGAACAGTTTCAGTAAAACCCTCCCTGGTTCCTGGAACCAGAAGATATATCTTCTCTTGCAAATCTGTCACAAATCTAACAACACAAACAAAACTAAGCCCCAGAATACCTAAGATTAGAAGAGGAACTTAGCTGTAATTTTCTCAAAACTAAAGTATGCAATTATGTTGATAGCCCACACAATATAAAGTCTAGTTTTTTCAACCTGTAAGAATAAGATGGGTCAAAGCAAAAAAACATTGTGAGATTTTTGTTACATTAGAATGAATAGGTAGAGTTAAAATTGATATGCAAGGGAAGAAAAAGAACATGCACAGGTATATTTTAAAAACCATGCACAAACCAAGTATACCTGTTGGTTTTAAAACATTCTCATTTTTCCAATAAGTTTTTATTTTTCTATTTAATTCTGGTTCTGCTAATGACACAACTTCAATCTCCCTCAGATACCTCAGAAATTACTTCTAGGGACATTGGGGTTCAACATCTTTGTGGAAACTGCCAAATAACCTCCACATAAGCGATTTTACTGTGACTTGTAGGCTGACAGGGATCATATGACTCAGAGAAGGCATAATGTAGCAAAAAGATAGTGAAAATGTCAAACAATGTGGGGATTAAAGACAGGGGAAGCATATGATTTTGCTAGGGGCCATTCCTAGACTCTACTAATATTCTTTTCTGTTGTTTTCAAGATCTTAATCAGTCATACTAGCAGACTGAGGAATGCACAAGTCTTTATGTAGCTTTATATTTGGATATTTCTTACTTTAACAGTTTAAATTCTTCATACATTTTACAGCATTCTTTACACATACAATTTTATGATAAATGATATAAATTAGCATTTTGTTTTAATGTCTTTTTTTGTTAAAAAAAGATACTGTAAAATTTTTGAGCATTGAAGAGCAGCAAAATTATAATTACACAGTGACCTTTATACAGTGATATTTGCAAAACAGTTAGGAACTTAAAGGGTTTTAGTCTGACTCCCTCCTTCGGATTTCATCCTTAATACTCCAAATAACATCAGCAATGAGAATAAAATTAAATGGTTTATTTCATTGGAACAACACTATATTGCAGCTGATGCTTAAATATTCTGCAAATCTGAAAATCGTCACGGTACTAATTTCAAGCTTTTGTGCAAGTGAAGGAAATGCTCTTTCCTTTTGTCCTGGACAGGTTTGTGAGTAGTACATGTGACCTAAGAGAAAAATATGGACAACACTAAATTGAATTTTAAAAAAATAGTATGGATGGACAATTTTCCTAGTGGATTGCAATATTTCAAGGAAAGGGAAAATCAATGTGAATCCATAAGATTGCTTCATCTGGGATATGCTTATTTTCTGGTTTTCCTGTTAGAAGCAGCAGCAGAGAGAGTTAAAAATATGTTGAGATTATCTGCCCAGGAAACCATGAAAGTTTTCAAAATATTTTTGATTTAGTACCTGCTCAGGGAATTTCAAAAATAACTTTGGTATTCATATTTAAGAGAGCCATGATGGCTCAGTGGTTAGAATGAAGAACTGCAGGCTACTTCTGCTGACTGCTGGCTGCTAGCAATTTGGCAGTTCAAGTCTCACCAGCTCAAGGTTGACTCAGCCTTCCCATCCTTCTGAGGTCAGTAAAATGAGAACCCAAATTGTTGGGGGAAGTATGCTGACTTTGTAAAATTGCTTAGAAAGGACCATAAAGCACTGTGAAGTGGTGTATAAGTCTAAGTGCTATTGCTATATTTATGTATTGATTCTGTTCTAGGGACATGGGTTTCCAGGAGGGAAATGCACACTTATCTTTCAAATATACATTAAGACTGAGTTTACACTTTAGGAAATTACTGTTGATGTTTGCCAGTTGAGTTCACATCCAACATGTTCCCAGTCCAGTCAGAGTATACATATGTCTCACTCAGTTCAACTAGCAAAAAAAATGTGTCAAAAAGAGTTAACTTTCAAAAATGGAACAAACAGCAGGAAGAAGGAAGAGAAAGAGAAAGGAACAAAAGGGAAGAGACAAAAGGTTAGAAGACTTAACTGTAATAATCTGCCTTAGATATATTTCTATAGCACAGAACTTTTCAGAAAGAGGGGCCTCTTTGGTCATTCCAGCATTAACTTTTTCATGTACTGTATATAACAATAGCAGAAAAGTGATGGAAAGTAGGACACTCCTTTATTCTACAATATGAAGAGAATAATTTGGAGTACTTGGATGCTGTATCCAGCATCCACAATGCATTAAACCATGTTCTGTTCATCTATAACCTATTAAATAACAATTGGTAGGGTTCACCCAAATCCAAAGCTATTAAACTTGCAGTAGGACACAGAACTTTGTATGTCTGTTCCAGATTCAGAAATGAGTTGTTGTTTTTTAAAGACAAAAGAAAGCTTGAAAACTTGAAAGGGAAGTTAAGATTATATTTCTTTATGCAGTTGAACTGAGAGAAGAATAAAAAGCAGTAGTATAGGAAAATAAAAAACAGACATTCAGAGAAGACCAAGAAGAAAATATAGAAAGAGAAAATATAAACGTGACTAGAAGCACACTTAACTAACTTGACTCTAAAAAATTAATTCTAAAGTCCTGTCACACTGCACCAACGGATGGAAGGAGGATGTAAAATGGAGAAAAACACTTGCCATCCGTTGGTTAACGCTATGCCTTCCGTTCTGTACTCACTGTCTCCGTTTTGCTTCCTCTCTATCCGTCCAGCATCCGTCTATTGACATTTCATCCACTCAAAAAGTTTTGAGCTGCTCAAAACTTTTGAGCGGAAAATGTATCCAACGCGTCCGTTTTGCATCCGCTAGGCATACGGGGGACATCCGTTCTGCATCCATTCTGCATCCGCTATATCCGCTAGGCATCCGCTGCGCATCCGCGCAACTCGCATCCATTTCCAGCGGTAAACGGACGCAGGGAGGAAACGGAACGGACGCGCAGCGTTAGTAGCACGGAGAAAGAAAGGATGAAAGCGATGCAGCACGCAAAGAAAGCATTTAAAATGGAAAAAACGTTCGCAGAGGGGACCTATCTCGGATATTAAGGAGGTCTAGAGGATGCCTAGAGGATGCAAAAGGACACATAGGGAAAACCTATATTGCCTATAAAAAGGGGGAGCAACTCACCTGGATCTCACTTTCAGACCAGCAGACCAGCTGTGCAGACTCCTGCAGCCTTCATCTGCCTCTTGCTCTTCCACAGCATCCAGTCATGTCCACCATGAATCGTAACAAACTCCTTTTGGTAGCCACCATCGTTCTGCAACAGTGCGAAGCCATCTACAGGCTCTGTGAACTCTACTACGGGAAGAAAAGGAGGTGGCCAAGAAGCGTCTGGGTCCGAAGATGAATCGGAGAAGAGCAGAGTATGGAGTATAACAAGCTGATGGTGGAGCTCAGGAACGAAGACCCTCATGCATTCCGAACTTCATGAGGATGCCTCCAGCCATGTTTGACGTGCAGTGGCTGACCCAGGTTGACCAAGCAGAGCACCAAATTCTGCCCCAGCCTGGACCCTGGGCTCAAGGTGGCACTCACTCTGCGCCACCTGGCCTCAGGGACCACCTACAGGAGCATGCAGTACGGCTGGAGGGTGCCACAAAACACCAACAGCATTGTGGTCAGAGAAGTGGTGCAGGCCATATTGAAGAATACCTGGAGGAGCTCCTCCAGTGCTGCTCCACTGAAGAAGAATGGAAGAAAGTTGCAGAGCAGTGGTATCAGAGGTGGAACTTCCCCCACACCGTTGGAGCCATAGATGGCAAGCACGTGGCCTGCAAAGCACCAGCCAAGTCGGGCGTCCACTTATTTCAACTACAAGGGCTTCTTCAGCATCGTCCTCTTCAGGATGGTCAATGCTGACTACAAGTTCATGTACATTGATGCTTCAGGCAACGGCTCATGTTCAGATGCCCAGGTATTACAACACCAGTCATCTCAAGGAGGGCTGGAACGCAACCTCATCATGGGCTTCTTCAGATCCAGAACCCTGCCAACGACACGCAAGATGTGCCCTACTTCATCGTGGGGGATGACGCCTTCTCCTCAGAACCTACCTCATGAAGCCCTATACTTCCAGACTCCTCACCCGTGAAGAGAGGATCTTCACTACAGGCTGTCCAGGGCAAGGCAGGTGGTGGAGAACGCCTTTGGCATCCTGGCCAACAGGTTCCAGGTACTTCTCACCACCATGCAGCATCGCCCAGAGACCATGAGGAGGATCGTGGAAGCTTGCTGCATCCTGCACAATCTCATGCACACCCGCTACCAGTCTTGCAGAACAGGCTCATGGACCTCCAACAAGGCAATGGGACATGGACCCTGGGGAATGGAGGCAAGGGCAAAACCTGATAGACCCTGAGGATGTGCAGGGCCCCAACAGAGCCTCACGTGAAGGAAAGAAGCAGCGCAACCTCCTGAAACACTGGTGTAACTCCCCAGCTGGAGCAGTGGAGTGACAAGACAGGATAGATGATTAATGGATGCTTCCTTCAGCCTGTCTCATCACACCAGATGAGATTGGGCCATGTATGTTGGGTGGGCCTACAATGAGCAGGGCATTTAATAAGAGTTGTGTTTATGTTGACATGTTTGGATCATGCTTACATTGTTATTTGAAAATGAAGGGCCATAGGTGTGGCACCTGGGAGGGGGACCATACAGTCCCACTATGCTTGCACTGGAGGTTTATCTATCCACAGCTATTACCCATCCAAAGGTATCCCTGCCCATCCCACAGGTATCCCTGCCTCTCACTGCTACCCTTACCCATCCCAAAGGTATCCCGCCCATCCACTGCTACTTTAACCCATCCCACAAGTATGCAAAGGCTTAAACCATTTCTAAAGTTTCCACCAAGACTTTATTGAAAAAAAATAAAATGAAGCAAGTGTGTGAAGCAAAGACAAACTTTATTAATTAACAAGCTGTAAAGAAAAATGACCCAAATCAAGTGTCCAAATAAAGTGTACAGGTAGCCACCTAGTCTCTGGCACTCTTATCAGTCACACGGAGGTGTGCCCAGTCTCAGGGGTGAAGGTCCAGGTGCTGTGGAGGTGGCTGGTGCTGGAGTGCTGGTCTGAAGCCCCACTGGGGTGCCTGGCCCCAAGAGAACAACAGGTGATGGTATGTTGAGGAAGCTCTCAGACAGCTGGCTCAGCCCGTGATGTTGAGAGCTCCTTCCTCCATGCCATGGGGTGTCATCCCCAGTATCGAGGACAGATGCCATGGGGTTGTCTGGTCTGCAGCTGGGTGAGGACTGGCGTGGGTGGCATCTGTGGTGTGGGTGGCATCGGTGGCATCAGTGGAACCGTTGGCAACGGTGTCATCTGATGACTCTGTGCCTGGACTGGAAGGGCTGCTGCCTGTGCTGCTGAATCTCCTGGTAGCCCTAGCCCTGGTAGGTGAGGGCCTGTGGAAAGCCTTGGAATGGGAGGACCTCACCTGGGGTGGAGGAGCGGACCTGGACTGGGTGGGAGCAGGTTCCTCTGGGTTTGGAGGTTGTGAAGCAGCTCGGTGATCTGGTCCTTCACCACCTGGTACTGGGGTTCCGCCATGTCCGTGAGGGTCTGGTTGACATAGGTGAGGAAGGGCTTGTGGTTAGAGGATGACGAGTCGGTGTAGACCATCTGAGAGAGGAAATCTATGCTGCTCCGGATGGTGTCCTGATCTCCAGCAGGACAGTGTGGCTCTGCCCCTCCTGCCTGGCTCTCTACCTTTCTGTTGAGGTGGAGCTGTGGCGGATGCAGGTAGGGCTGTGATGGACGTGCCGTCTCCTTTCTCCATGCACCAGGGAGTCCTCCACGTGCTCCACCATGGTTAAAACAGCTGTCCGCGGGACACTCCACAGAAACCTGCCTGGAGACAGGAACTGACTCTCGGCCGGCTTTCAGCAGGCTGCTGGAGAGAGAGGGTTGTGAGAGGGGCTGCTCCTCGGTGGCGGATCTCACCCTCCGGAAGCTGCACCTGGCCATGACGTAGGTCTCTCTGTCCCTCAGCTTAACCGTGGCCTGGCCAGATTTTTTGAGGTGCAACTTCCCGTACCAGGTGTGCATGTGCTTCCACCAGCAAAGGACCAACATCCGATGTGTAGCCCAGACTCTCCGCCTTCTCTCTCCAAGCAGCCTGCTTCCTTTTGGTGTCCCTGTAGAGCCGGTGTCCCTTCGCCGACAGATAGTCATTCTCTCTCAGCCACTCCAGCACTCCTCCTCGTGTTCCTCCTCAGTGGAGTATTGCCTCCTCTCCCGTTCCCGCATATGCCTCTTCCTCCCTTTGACAGGACCAGATGGGCCTCATCAGAGGGGCTTCCAGTTTGTAGGGGCTGCTCCTTCACACCACAAGCAGCAGCTGCACCAGCAGGATCATTATCATCATCAGCAGCAGCAGCAGCACCAGCAGGATCATAATCATCATCATCATCATCAGCAGCCAGCAGCACCAGCAGGATCATCATCATCATCAGCAGCAGCAGCAGCAGCAGCACCAGCAGGACCAGGATCAGCAGCAGCAGAGTAAGCACCAGGAGCCCCAGCAGGACCAGGAGCACGAGCAGGACCAGGAGCACGAGCAGGATGAGCAGGAATAGCAAGACCAGGAGCATGGCAGGACGAGCAAGTCCAGGAGCATGAGCAGGATGAGCAGGACCAGCAAGGATGAGGAGCAGCTTCAGCAGAGTAAGCACCAGAAGAAGCACCACCGCCATAAGCAGAGCATCATCAGCTCCCAGAAAGCAGAAGCAGCAGAAGCCCCCAGCCGCAGAAGAGCGAGCCCGTGCTACAGAAGCCACAGCAGAAGCAGAGTGAAGGCCAGGGGGCGGGAGGGTTGCCCTGTCCCTCTTGCCAGGGCTGGCAGCAGATGGCTGAGGCTTTCTCTTCTCCCCATGGTTTTGGGTTGCTGACTGGCAGGGAGGATGGCAGGCAGGCTAGCAGGAAGGCTTGCAGGCAGGCAGGCAACAAGGCTTGCAGGCAGGCATGCACCAAGGCTGGCAGACAGGCAGGCACCAAGGCTGGCAGACAGCAACGCTGACAGGATGGCAGGCAGCAAGGCAGCAGCAAGGCTGGCAGGCAGGCATGCAGGCAGGACAGAACTGGCAAGGCACTCAATGTGTCTGGATGCAGGTCTTTCCTCTGAATGGTGACCTGCTTCATAGCTGCTTCCCTTTATATCAGCGGGGCTGACGCAATACATCCCCCCGCATGCACAGTGAACGCTAGCATCCGCTAGGCTTCTTGCTGTGCATCCGCTAGGCTTCCGCTCTGCATCCACTTCATCCGCTCTGCATCCGCTGTGCATCCGTTTCAACCGCTCGCGCGTCCGTCTCTGCATCCGCTCTTTCCGTTCTGCGTCCTCTTTGCTGTGGTCCCCCGGAAGCCTAGCGGATGTGCCATCTGCTCCCATCCGCTTCCATCAGCTAGGTTTCCGTTCCGCATCCGTTTCCATCCGTCTGTGTCCTCCCCTGTCCGTTCCTTTCCTGTTATCCGCTCTGTTTTATGCAAATTTTTGCCCCTTTTGAGAGCGGATAACAATGGATGGAACATTTTTCTCGTCTGCTGTGTCCTTTTTACAAACGTTTTGCATCCGTTGGGCAGTGTGACAGGGCCTTTAAGTGGAAATAACTTTAGTTGAGGATGCAGTTATTCTCACAATAAAGGGATGAAAAGAAAATGTAGGATACTGAATTCAGAGACTATTAGTACAAATGTATCCCATGTGTAAACAGCATGTGTATTGATTGATTGAAATGTATACCAGATGTAAACATGGCTCTAAGGTTTTATGAATATTAATTTATTTATGGAACTTGTTCAATGCCTCAATCCAACTGACTCCAGACAGTTTCTCATGTATAGAGGTAGTCCCCAACTTACAACAGTACACATAATTACTGTGCAAAGTTACAACAGCACTGAAAAAGTGATTTATGACCGTTCTTTCATAGTTATGATATTTCTAGCATCCAGATGTTCATGTGTTCAAAATTCAGGTGCTTGGCAACTGTTCATATTTATGACCATTGCTGTGTCCCAAGGTCATGTGATCTCTTTTTGCAACCTTAACAACAGGCTAAGGCCCGGTCCCACTGGACACAAAATGTATGCATAAAGGACACAGCGGACGAGCAAAAAATTTTGGGTGGCTCCAACCATTGTCATCCGCTCCAAAAAGTGGTGAAAATTTGCATAAACAGAACGGAAAAGAACAGAAAAGAATGGACATGGGTAGTATGTAGCGGGATGTTAAACGGAATGTTCATAGGAAGCCTAGCAGATGGAAGCGGATGGAAGCAGATGACACCTCCGAAGGGGTTCCAGGGAGAATTTTGAAGCGGATGCATAGCGGATGAAGCAGATGCATCACATACACCTAAAGGAAAAAAAAGGGATGCTGCGTGGATGTATATCACATGCAAACGCATCCTTTCTATTTCTGTGCTACTAACGATGTATAGACGTTCCATGTACCCTTTCTTTCCTCCCTCTTTCTGTTTTCAGCTGCAGTGGATGTGAGTTGCGAGGATGCCCAGAGGATGCAGAAAGGATACAGCGGATGTTTAATGAATGATAAACGGACTTAGAATGTCTGTTGCTTGTATGTCGTGGATTTACATCGTACACGGCGGAAAGTTCATCCGCTCACAAAGTTTTGTGCAAGCTCAAAACTTCTTGCGTGGATGAAATCACAGTGGACAGATGCTCGACGGATAGAGCATATGAAACACGTATGCAATGAGTACACAATGGATGCATCGCATTTTCCAATGGATGGCAAGCTTTTTTTAATGTTTTGCATCCTCTTTGCATCCATAAGTGCAGTGGGACCGGGCCTTTACTAACATATCAACTGCAGTGATTCATTTAACAACTATGGCAAAAAGGTTGTAAAATGGGGTAAAATTCACTTGATAAATGTCTCACTTAGCAACAGAAATTTTGGGCTCAATTGTGGTCCCAAGTTGAGGACTACCTGTATAATAAAACACAATAATATATAACATATGCAATATATAACTATAATAAAAAGAATAATTCTGGGAAAAAACCCTAGGTATATGGTTGCTAAGAGTTAATATCCACTTAATGGCACAAATGTCCAGAATCAATTCCCTCTGTTAAGTCCTATCTCTAAACTTTCCAGAAGTCCTTAAGTTTGGAATATGTTCTTCATTTCCAGCAATAAACTGTTTCATAGAAGACAAGCCCTAAATCCACGTTTGGTGACCCTGAATAAGATTAAGTCATATGAAAATATCAGTGATAGTCAGTCTCTTAATTGTTAATGTCTATCAACAATTACTAAAATTTCCAGTCAGGAAAGGTTTTTTATTTTCCTTCCCTTTAGAGTTTTGGATTGGCAAAATTATCTTGGATGGCTTCATTAAAATATATAAAAAATAAAGACACATTGCCAATTTGCATCATTCAATATTATGCAAGATCCACCCTAATTTATTGAATAATTAACTTGCCGTGGTTAGCTAATTTTACACCCTTGTTTAGCCACAGTTCTGAGGCAAAAGGAAATTTTTAAAGTCAGTGAAATACCAAAAAAAAAATATTGGTGCTATTAGGTTTCATGGTAATATGTTGACAGATATTTTCTGTCATGCCTTGGTTCTTGCTTGCCCTCATGCACTAATCTCTTGCACTAATAGATTTTACTCTCCCCTCACATGTAGTAAATAGATTCTGTTATCCTCCACATGTGTGGAATTCCTGTCAATTTTTTTTCACCTTACTTATGCCAATTATCTATCCTGCACTGTAAACTCTACCAAGTGTATTAGCACTTACCTTCTACTGTATCAGAATAAAACCAAATTATCCCTTCATGAGTAGGAAAATCAATTCTTATAAGTAATTTAATTTAGCAATTTAAATTATATCCATTATCTTCAGATGAAAATTACTCCTAGCCCAGCACTGTATTAATAAAACAATAGTCACATATTACCTCCTTGAAATCTGCTTCAATTTCACCTTGTAGTAATCTAAAGCAAATGATCTGCTACATTACCCAAATACTTGGTTTTTACCCCTTTTTTTTAAAGTTATGGAACATGAAATGTATTACTTAACAAAGGAGAGGGAAGGGCTTGTGTTTTGTATTAAGACAAATTACTAATGTGAAATGAAAATTAAGATCATAAATCAAAGCAACTCATTACAAGTTCCTTCTTTTACTGCAATTTATCAATTATACTTCTATTTTTGTTTAAATTGTTTGGATATCCAGCTATGCCACCATTCCTTTATTTCATCAGTAAATCTGGCTGTTAGATATTGGTTAGCTATCTGTGAGCAAATGAATAATTGTCAAATGACGACAAAGCTTACCTTCAAGTCTGAACCTTAATTGTTGGAACTGATGTGAAAAAAAAACAACACGCATTTTGAGAAAAAAAACCTAAATCTTTTTGTATATACCTTTCCTATTTTGAGAAAATTTAATAACTCCTAGTACTGAACCCAGGGTGATAGTGGTGATTGTTTTCTCTACCAATCTCTACTAATAGTCTGGGATGAGATCATCTTTGAGAGAAAGTTGAGATACTAAAAGATACCAAAAGCTGAAAACATGCATTAAAAATAATCTCTACAGATCTGAGGAAAGCCCTTCTTTTCTGAAGCTGATTCTCACAATCTATTCGAGGTTATAGGCCAAGGAAGGATTGGGTTTTCCTCCTATCTGCCTGTCTATCTGTCTTTTTCCTTCAGAAATGTTTTCAATGAAGGGAAAGACAGACTGTATGGAGTAGGGCATGATGGACAGGTGAATTAAGTTTATGGAAGAAATATAGCAGCCTCCCATTGTTTGTAAAGTCAGCTTCAATGCAGTGCATCACCCACAGACATATTGGAATATGTCTAAGAAATTTTTAAAAGGGTATAAAGGGTGGATTGAACTTAGAATTAGGGCATCATGACATGTAGTATAGATCAGAATGAGTAAAGAATAGAAATAACTTGATATAGAAAGTATAGTGTGAGAGAAATTTGTATGCTGAAGGAATGGAGGAAAAAAACAGCTATTAATTTGAGCATTAGACTCTTCTCATATTTTTCTAGTATTACTGAAATGAAAATACCAAATGGGAGAAACTGTTTGTGACAAGAAGAAAAAGGAACAAGCAAGAAAATAATCAATTTGAAGGGGGAAAATAACAGTCCCTAATGGCCTGCCACTTAGGGTTTTCTTCTTTACCCATTTTATGGTATGTGCTGCCAGAACCCCAGTCAAGAGTCCTTGTTTATCTGCTAATCATCACTGGAAGAAAATGATGCAGAGATACTAGAAACTTCCAAGACTTTTTTCATTTATTTCATGCAGTAGCAGTGATGGGATGATAATTTCATGTTTAATTTAAGATCACCTAGAAAAAGGTGAATAGGAATGACATGATGTAGATGAAGTGACTGTGTGTTGTGGGGATTAGAGATTAGTCATTGTCTAAATTTAGTGATGATTGCAAAGTCCTTACTAACTTTTATCAGGAAACAGGAAAACATAATATGATATATGGTTTTGAGGATTAAAATAAAAATGATAGATCATAGAAAAAATATAAACAATGCTGTAACCATAAAGTAAGAGGTTATTTTATAATTATAAATGCTGAACAAGAAAATCAATCAGAAGTCACTTCTTCATCATTCTTTGTTTTCCTTTTCTTTGATTTTTGCACCTTTGTCTTTGCTCTTTTCTGCTTTCATTTTTTTCCATTCAAAATACTAGTTCCTATTTGATCTTATTCTGTATTAAAATTTTATATTAAAAAGAAAGACAAAATACAGAGGGCAGGATATTTTAAACTAATAAGCAGGCAAGAATGAGACAAAGGAAAGCCCTAGCTTATGCTCTAAATCTGGCCAGTTATTTTCTTCTCTCTCTCCCTCTCTCTCTCTCTCTCTCTCTTTCGATATCTCTCCCTGTCTGTCTGTCTCTCTCTCTCTTTGTTTCTGTCTCTGTCTCTCTCTCCGTCTCTCTCTGTATACCTGCACAGACCCCATGTCTCTTTATGTGTGCGTCTGGCAGTAGAAAGACTTAACCTTGGTTAAGCAGAGCATTTGTCAGCAAGACTAAAGAAGGCATGCACTAAGAATTATGGGGACATTTGTATAGGACTCAGTATATCACAGAGACTCAAGGCCACTTATGTATCCACAAAGAATTTGAATTGTCAAAGACTCAAAAGGGTGGAGGGTGTTCCAGAATGTGTAATTTTTAAAATGTATAAAATTAAAATTGTCATATTCCTCTTAACAATCACCACCAACCCTGCCCCCCCCCCCCAAAAAAAAGGCCTTAGGANCCCCCCCCCCCCAAAAAAAAGGCCTTAGGATTTTCAGCATTTTTATTTCATGCAGTTATATTTTTTGTGTGGGGAAAAATAACCTGATTGCTTTTATAGGCAATGAATTATTTCAAATAGATTAAACACATTTGCCATTGAATGCTGCTTTCTTTTCCTAATAAAATGGGATGGCTTTGAATTGTTATACAAATTTGGCAATGATGTAAATTTCATTTGTAATGACCTTCAAATGTTAGGGATTTTTAATAATAGAAATTGATTCCATTGAATATATAATTGAAAATAGATTGATAATAATAATAATAATCGATAGACAGACAGATCCTGTTTCTTTCCTATACTATACACTTATTGGCTAGTTTCCTTAAATGCTTTCCATGTGAGATGGGTGAGTAGAGAAGAGCTACGATGAAATCATCTTTCAGTAAATGAGAAGGTAATGGCCACAGTTGTGTTGGTTATAACCCATAAGGTTTTGGTACATAATATAGTTTGGTTCCAAATACTGCATTTTGCCAAGTTCCACCCAAGAACATCACTTCAGGAATATCAGATGGCCAGCATGCCCTGATATAACCTCACCTTGTGCTGACTTGCAGTTAATGGGCTGAGGGCATCAATCTTTGGATCAAAGGTTAAGCTGATCAAAACTATGAGGGCTCCCCACATCTAGATGCAAGAAACACATTGCATGGACTTCCTGTCTCATATAACATGCTGAAAAAATGAGATGCCTGCAAGGTTTCCTTCTTTTCAGGGGGCCTATATAACACAGAAATGTAATCCAAAGATTTTCTGTATGTTCTGGGGAAAAAAGTGGAATTCTGGTAGAAGATGCAATAAAGTTTTCCATAATCAAATATTACCAGCAAATCCCCAGAAAGAATTCTACACAGCATGCTAAGACAGATGAAATAGCAGGCAACATGGGTCTTGACCAGCTTTAAGATTCTTTGAAAATGTAATCTATAGCTTTTAATGGATAAACCAGTTGCCTTGCTGACATGCAAAATAACACTCTTCTGTTCCTGAACCATATTACAAAACTTTAGAATGGTCCTCAGTGATATTGTAAAGGGAAGAGGGATGATTTTTAGCAGGGATAGGCAATTAATGTTGCCAAGAGAAACATGAGAAACTGGGATTGTTGTGGAGGGCTACCATACAGACACCCCTGCCACCTACCACAAACCCTTGCCACTGTTGCCCTGCCTGCCTTACTGCTGACCTGTCCTCACTGCAACAATAACTTGCCCTCCAATGATGATGCCCCACTATTTCCATCAACACTGAATTGATGCCTTACCCTCCACCATGATACTCCAGGCTGGACTGGGATCCAGGTCACGGGCCATAAAATGCCCAAGTCTGGCTTTGAGGGACAGGAGGAAGATGATGGTCAGATGGTCAAGACAACAGTCCAGTAAAAGAGGCCTGAGTTCAAGGCAGGACTGTAACATGAGCAAATGCCTAATTCTCACAAAGATAAAGGAAAGAAGAGGGGAAGTAAATTCAGCCCTGTAAGATTCTACTGTTGCTTTAACATGAAAGTAGTACTGGCCTACATAATGTTGCATTTTCAAACTGATCTACATTGAAAGTCTGACAGGTATCACTCTGCACCTAAAAATCAGGTAATATGATGATCTTGTTAAAAGGAGATGCTACTGGAGGTCTCCCTCAAGGATATCTCAGGGAGTCCATTTTAATTCTGTGATAATATGAGATTATAGCAAAGGCTTTTTGATGTTGTTCTGGCTATCCTGGGACACATGACTCAACCTTAGGGGACTGACTTGCATTCAGGATACACCTTTCCACAGCAGTCTGCCAAATCAGAAATGGATTGCTGCTTCATAGGAAAAAGATGTCCAAGGATCCTATAAGGATTTAGGCCATAAGTCTCAAAACTTGGCAACCTTAAGACTTGTGGACTTCAAGTCAGCATAGCTGGCAGGAGAGTTCTGGGAGTTGAAGTCCACAAGTTTTAAAGTTGCCAAGTTTGGGGACCCCTGATTTAGGCATTCCTCCAATTCTGCAGTCATTTGTTCAGGTAAACCTGTTCAGCATTAAAAATAAAACCAAACATCTAGTTCCGTATTATTGTGGTAAAGGAGACTGCTTGCATGGCTTTACTTCTGGTTTGCATTACAGGGTTTGTCCATGGTTTGTGTTTTCTACTGCCATTTGCAAGAAACTCAGTTAGAAAGCAAAAATCAACCTCTTGTATTTTATACGTATTAGCTGTATGTTTTCAGCTCACATTGCATCTTTCCTTAACACAGCTTAAAAAACCATATGTTGTACATTTTTCTTGGCCAAATGTGGCTGATCTTATTTGTTTGCACTGTAAGTCCTTCAAGCCAATAATAGCTCGAAGCAAAATGTAAGTTTTTGTTTCCTGGGCTTTTTGGAAGAGGCAAAAATACCATGCGTTGTTACATGTATGGGAACTTAATTTTTGACCAAACACATATAGGCTCAAAGTCCATGTGCACAGTTTCTTTTTCTCCAAAAAGAAGAAGAAAAAGAAAAAGAAGGAGAAGGAGGAGGAGGAACAGTAAATAATTCACTTAAATAAAAAGAAAAGCCGAAATAATGTTCTACTTCTCAAGTTAATTTTGTACAGGATTAAATGTATTAAATGTATTAAATGCAAAGCAGATATGTGTCTTTTAACATTTTCTTCCTGTGAATCAGCACTACAGAATGAAAAACATATGGAGAGAGAAGCCATTATGAAATATTACCTGTCATATCCAATTCCTTGAATGTTTACTGAGCAGCACTTGACCTAAGATGCAGCTAACTATGAAAGATGGATTTCCACCTTCACACAAAGTGTTCCATGTAGCATGAAAACTAAAAGTTCCTGCTGATCCTCAGGAAAAAAAAATGAAAAGAAATACTCAAAAAAAGAAAAAGAAAAATCACATCCACATGTATAACGTGCAAAGTGAAAAAGAAAATGAAGATTAGTTGAGTCCAATGCAGAGAAAGAAAAGAGATATGGTCATCATCCTTTCTTATACTTTGAATGCAACAAGATTCAATTAATATGATTTTTAACACAATTATGAACTGCATGCTATTTTTTATGAAAAACAGCAGCATTCCTTGTAAAATTTCTTATAATTGGACAATACGAATCCTGGAAGAAAAAAATGTCACAATATAGATTATAACTTGGTGCCATTCATAAAAAAAAATGAACATGGTCCTTTGCATTTTTTTTACCAAGGAAAACAAAGAGATTTAAAATGGAGTGCAATTTTTCTCCACAGTTCAAAGAATTGGAATTTCACCGATGAAAGGATTGCTATAGCTTAAGTTTTTGTCAAATAAGAACTTTCTAGAATTCCTTTGCAAAAAACATACTGGGCAACCCACTAAATATTATTTATAAATTCTATACCTATTTATATACATCATATACAAATAATAAATTAAATAAATATAAATATACTATTTATTTACTAAATATTTAGATATTGGGTTAAGATTCTCATCACCGAGACATTCCTTAGGAGCAGTACATTTATTATTATGCATACAATACTATGAAATCACAGTTGCCAGTTGTTTAGCCAGTGTTTGACCTGAAACATATTGAGTTCTTCTTAAGAACTTATTCTATCATAATGTTTCAGTGTAGCATACATGCGACTCCAAGGAGCGTGGTCTCTTGTAATGGAAAGATGGTAATGTTGTCAATGCACAGATTCTCTAAGCTTATGTGATGACCCAGAGTGTAACACAAACATAATACAATCCAAAATGTAAATAAATGTCCTTTAATGCCTCCAACTTGGCCCCACCATTCAATAATTCTCAGTTGGAGATAAAACGTATTCAAAAATAATCTTCAAAAAAAGCAATACAATCCAAACTGAATAAGCAGATAGAGGTGAAATAAAAAAACAAACAAACTATAATGACGAAATTTCCACAATGGACCAGGATAAGTAATTACCAAATTCAAGGCACAGTCTGTTGGAAGAATGCCAGCCAAGGTAACTTCAACCCAAAATTGCTTTGCTTCTGGCAATGCTGTGTTGTAATCATTTCTCTTATGTACTAGTCTCCCCAGCTGCAGCCAATGAGGAGGATCATGGCCACTTCCTCTTGTGTAAGCCAAGTTGTTGCCTTCTCTGTTCCTCCCTGTATGTCCTAGGAATGAGCCTGGTTCTTCCTCTGACTGCCCAGCCGGCTTCTGCCCTTCCCCAGCCTCAGAGTCTGACTCTACCAAGGGCATGACAGCTTAATCCAAGATTTTTTGGTATGGCACCCAATGTGACAATAACAATGGCACCACCAGGGTTAGATTATGTCATTATTTTTCAAGATTGATTTTCTTGATACTTTGTGATCTTCTCCAATTCATTGTCTTCTACCCTACTATAGTATTGCCACATCAGTTATCCACACTTTCTTCTTTGCAACCACAGTTGAGGTGTTATAGCCAAGACATTATCAGTTTGTATTCAGAAATCCCATGATATTTTAGGTTGCACACTTTCAACTACCTTTTTTGACTACATGATCCCACCAGTTTTTCATTACCAGCTCATTATTATTTTCACAGATGTTGCAATGCATCATTTTGGTAACAGAATTACAGAGGTGGAAGGGACCTTGGAGGTCTTCTGGTCCGACCCACTGCACAAACAGGATGATGGTGATTGTGTTATAATCAGTTTGCATGATTTTTTTTTGCATGAGCTGAGTATATGATCTACTGGTTCTTTTGTTGCTTTGCAAAATCTGCATTTTGAATCATTTCATGTTACTTGTGATGACCCAGGGTGGGATACAAAACAAACACAATCACAAAAAACAGGTGAAGCCACTTTTATTCCTTCACTTTGCTTCCAAGCTCCAAATATCCTTGACTAGAGACAAAAAACTCCCACACAAGCAGTTACAAGAAGGAGGAAAGTTACCATTTAAATTTATAGAGAAAAAAAACAACACAAACCAGGCAACATGTCCACAGATATCAGAACACATACTGGGAAGGATGCCAAACTCAGAGAGGAACAATAAACTAGAGATATTTTCCACGCTTTTGCCAGCACTCGCCTGTAAGCATGTCATCCTCTTGTCCAGTTGTCACGGCTACAGCCCATGAAAGAATCAATACCTTTCCTCCCCCGTAGACTACGTCTCTCTTCCTTATCCTCTCCTCCTTGCATGTCTATGGATGGAGAGGGGATTGGGCCTGGGTCCTCCTCTGAGACTGCCCAGCTGGCCTCTGTGCCCTTCCCCAGCCTCCTCACAACCTCGTGGAGCCACACTTCCACTCCCTGTCAGCTGTTTTCCTCTCCCTCAGAATCAGTCTCCATGATTGGAGCTCCAGGGACATGACATTACTACGGTATTATTTTTACAGTTATTGAAAAGCAGAATGCCTAAAATTATATGAAATATTATAAACCATGGAACCAGTGTGTGATATGTGAACCTGCGAGTTTAGTTTGGATTTTTGATTCGTGTTGTAGCTTTTTTTTTTCTTTTTGTATAAGTTTTTCATCTTTTTCCTATAACTAAAAGAAAGTGATTGGCCCAAGGTTACTATCTGTTTTGTGCCTAAGTGGAAACTATAATTCAATCTCTCTGTTCTAACCTGATACCTTAATCACTACACCAAACTGGCTCTAAAACAACATAGAAATATACAACATAACAAGCTTTAAAAGTTAATCTAAAACTCTAAGTACTAAAGTAATAGTAAAAAATTAATTGAACTGAGATAAACTACTACTTTTAGTACTTTAGCATTTTACTATCTAGAAACTGACTGCTATCTATTGTTTATAAAGTTCTTACAAAAGAATATTAGGACAGAAATTATTTTTTTTTTCCAAATTGGCAAGGTCAAATATAAATCTGGGACCAGGTCCACTTCCAGTTTAGCCTTGATTTCTTCCCTAAATTAATATCAAAATCCCAAAACCTTATAAAACATGTATCTACAATTGATTTTATTCATTGTTTATCATTGATTTTCTTTTTCTTTTCATTTGGCAGAATATGAACCATGAGCGTTCTATGAGGAGCTATTAGCCTCACTATTCATAATTAACTTGACTTTGAGAATAAAGTAATCAACATCTTACCACAAATGCCGCAGCAGTTTTACTAACCAAATGTCAGCATTGGCACTCTAAAACAGAAAAAAATTATGCAATGTTGTGTCCATGCCCATGTCCTTTCTATCGCTAGTTTATGGTAGAAAAAAGCATAGTCTTACATTAGGACAAGTTTCTGCCTGCTATGGAATGAGAGATAAAGACTTTAAATACGAATGCAACTTTTTTCTCAAGCATAAGCTGTAAATGACAATAGAAAATAACTAAATTTTTTGCAGCAGAATTATTAATCACAGCAGGATTTTTATTTTCAAAGTAAACATGCATATATTGGTCCTCTTGGTCCTTAAAAATTTGATCTTTCCATGATTAATACGAACTTTGAAGTGGGTTATAATTTGATGACTTTATCATATCTGTACTAGGATGTTAATGTTTTTAAAAGGCTGTAAAATTAATATTAGTTCTGGTTTCTTTTTACATAGACAGATATCTAACATTGTTTATCAGGTGATATTTTATAACACAAATGAAACACATCATTCTTCAACAAAAACCATGTTATACTATCTATCAGGCTTATCCCAACCATTATTTTGATTTTTTCAAACGTGAGATATACAATGTTAGCTGTCAATAAGAGTCAAGCATAATATATTATATGAACACAGACCAGGCTAATTAGCCAATCAGAATAGACCAGCAAATTTGAAACAGAGGAACTGTGAGACACACATCACACAGAAGCCTGATGATGGCAGATGAGATTCTGCTTGAAACGTTGCTCAAACTTAACAGAACTAAATGACGTGGGATAATACCCGAAGGAAGCTAAACAGCACAAATGTAAGTACCGCGAGAGCTTAAAAAACATATATATATATATATATATATATATATTATAATATATATAATAATATATATATGCTGTTTAGCTTCCCTCGGGTATTATCCCACGTCATTGTAGTGTTTAAAATTGTAGCATGTTTCAGCAGAATCTCATCTGCAATCATCAGGCTTCTTATGGATGTAGTGTCTCACAGTTTGGTTTCAAATTCGAGCAGTCCATTCTGATTGGCAGGACTGGGTCTGCTGTTCACTGGACTGGAGCTTGATTGATTTGGTGTTCTGGTTTCTTCGTCTGTTTGTGGCTTTTGATTGGCTGGCAATCCTCTGTTTTTGTGTTGGAGGCTTCAGTGCAGTTTGGCTTCGTGTGAAAGGATGGCTTCATTCATCAGCAACTAGGTTTCACCTGGGCTGCCGGTGGGGGGGTGTTTGAGTGGAGGCATAGAGGGAGTCTGTCTGTGCTCAGGTGTTTGTCTGTTTTGTGGCATGGAGATTTTTCTATTTGAGAGGCAGGTTTCCAAATGATTGACAGTCTGCTGGAATCTATCTCTTCTATTCATGCATTTCAGGTCTTTCTCATCTCTATGGCTTCTCTGATGATTCTTGGTTGGGGTTTCTATAGTGGCTAGAGTTTTAGTGCCATTGAAGTTGATGTTTGTACCTGTTTTCACTGTTTGACTAGTGAGGAGTGTGTTCCAGCTTTTCTACTGCATTTTTGTTCATCTAGGTGGGTACTTATTCTCTATTGGTCTGTCCAGTGTATGTGGCTGGCATGATGCACAGGGAACTTCAGATAAGTTGGTTTTCCAGGTCAATGTTATCTTGGGTTTCTTCAGGATGGCTGCTATTTTTTGTCGTTTGAAGGCAGTCTTGATGTGATGCCTGTGTAGTATCTTATGATGTATCTGTAGTACCTTTATGTAGGGAAGGACGCTGGTTCATAGGCTGTTGGTCTTCTAGGTCTCTGTTATGTCTTGTGTGTTTTTGTGGATCAATGGTGATTTTGTTTTGGGAAGCCATTGGCGTCATAATTACTCAGTCAGGTGATAGTTCAGTCTTTATATGTGTCTTGTCTGCCAGCGTTATTGGTTCTGGTAATTAGGTTTCGCCATGGAATTATCTTGTGCGGGTGGTGGTGGATGGCGTTGAGGTAGCTGTTGTGTTGTTTCTTTGGTATATGTGTGTCCCAGTGTGCCATCTGTCTTTTGTAGATTAGTACATCTAGTGAAGTAGTTGTTTGTTTCTTTCGTTCCATGGTGAACTTGATTTTGGGTTGTGTTGTTTAGTGTGTTAGGAAATGTTTAGGTTTTCTTTCCATGGGGCCAAATCACAAATGTGTCATCGATGATCTACCCATAGTGGGTTTGTGGTGGCATTAGCCGTGGCTCTGGATCAAAATTCTCCATGAACAGTTTGCAATGACGGTTGACAGGGTGATCCCATAGGGCTCTTCAATTGCTTTGTGTCTTTGTCTTTGTATATGAAAATATTGTGGTTAGGCAGTTGTTCTGTTAGTTCCATGAGTGTCTTTAGCTGGTCGGTATTATTTTTGATGATTTTCAAGAGTTCTTTCATTGGAACTTGAGTGAATAGTGAAACCACTTGAAACTTACAAGCAGATTCTTCTTGTTTCACGTGTAGATCTTTGATCATTTCTAAGAAGTGGTATGAGGTTGTACATATGAAGCTGTGGTTTCAGCATGGAGTGCTACGAATATCATCTTTTTGCAATTATTTTTGTGGTGTTCGTGTGCATAGATGTGAGAACTGGTGTCTTATTCTGTCAGCTTCATCTGATTTAATTTGGTTTAGGCTGGATTCTACTGCACATATAATGGATTCTGTTGGGATTTTTTTGGGTGCTATGGCATAATTGAATCCTTTGGATAGGACATCTGTTTATATATTTTCAAAATTCTGTTGGATATGGCCCTCATCAAGTGTACCTATATGATAAACTTTGCTACAATGTTTCAGGTATCATCCTTTTTTCAGAGTTATCTTCCTTGAACAAAAAAACACCACAACCTCCTATTATGTGAGCAGCTGGTAGTAAGGATCTTGATTTGATCATGTTGCTTTTTTAGACAGACTAATTGTTCTGATTTATGGTTATCACCTGTATTTCATGGGTGCTTGCTTCCAGCACTAATTAATGGATAATTTTCAAGTGCAGAAAGTTTAATTGTCCCCTGAATTTCCAAAAGTAGAAGGAAACATAGTTCTTAGCAAAATAAATTTCATCCTGTGTGACCTTTGGGGAGATTTTGTAAGTGAAATAGTCATACTAGTGACCATAATGCTCATTTTCACATATAATCATGACAAAAAGGTAATGTAACACCCACCCACACCCACACATAGATTCATACATATGTACATACATACATACATACATACATACATACATACATACATACATACATATTGTATGCAGGATATTATGATACAAAAAGTGAACATGAAGGAAAATCTGTTAACCAGAAAGCTAAAGAAGATTTAATTTAATTTAAAAGACATTAATAGAGCAGAGCAGAAGAAGGAAGTGAATTCCAAACCATGTAGTTGAATTTGAATCATGCTATATACACACATGAGAATGTTGATAGATTGATATATTTCTCAAGCTAAATATTTGCTCAAGCTGAGTAAATTTTAGGTACCAAGCATCTTTATCATTTGTCAAAAATATTGAAGCAAGATTTAACTAAACTAAAATTTGTATGTAATTATGAGAATATATCTGATTCAAAAAGATAAGGAATAAAAAGAAAGAATCTAACACAGGTTTAACTGAAAACTATTACCAAAGTTACAAATGAATGGCAAATCAAGATGGAGGATGAATGAATGGATGAATGAATGGGTGGGTAGGTGGATGGATAGTGAGGGAGGGAGCAAAGAAGTAAGTCTGTGTGTGTTTAGTCTACATATGAGTTTTTTATCCTGTCTGGCTTGACTGCCAAGCACACAATGAAAATATGTTTCTTTTAGTTATTGAACTTATTTTCTCAGTGCACTTCCCCATTGAACATTTTCCGTCTTCAAATACTCTGAAGTACCGATAGTTTGAAGGACACCTCTAAAAGTGTTTATTTCACCCAACTTGATATGCAAACAATTTGGGATGAAAGGATCTGTCTTGCCTCAACCTAATTTTTTTTCAACTTTTCCATTCCACACAAAAATCTAAGCTGGTAGGAAAATGTAGTATCTTTCACTTTCCTCTCATAGCCTGGACTACTGAGATACAGAACTATCCATTTAGAAGAGCCTGAAGCTTAGATGCTGTAGAAGAAGTGAGACTACAGTTCTATCCTTATCATCTCAAGAATGAATAAAACAAGCAACAACTAAATTGCAACTGAGCAAATAAATAAGCTCAGCTCTCCAATATTAGTGCTGAGGTTTATTAAAATACGAGTACTAGATATATTTTTCATATTGGCCCAGAGTTCAGTATAGGTATCCCACCTCAATGCTGTTATAATAGATTCGGGTTTTTGTTTAATGGCATTTGTTTATTTTGATAGAGAAGAGATAATATGTGGCATTCCCATATGACCAAACCAAGAAAAAAAACAACTAACCAACAAACATGTTATTATATATCTTTCTTGTGAGAGTTGCCTCAAGATTTTGCTACATGGGTAGGTGAAGGGATAAACTCTACCTTTTTACTGTCAGGATGGATACTTTTAAAGGGAAAGGAAATAAAAAGAAAGATCTCTATTCTCTCCCCCACCCCAAATGTTCCAACCAGAAACATTTGAACCAGGGAAAAGATTATTTCTAAGAAAAACTTCGAGCTGTTTGGGGAGAAAAGAATTTGTCCTCAGTAAATTAGTGATGCTTTAAAGGTTGTTTTCCACACAACCACACACAATTAATTTTTACTCTGCTGCACTGTGCAAATGTAGAGGTCTGCAAAAGCACAGTGAAATGGCAGCAATCTTGCTGTTCTATAAGGACTGACCTTTGAAACATCTCCAAACTTCCCACATGCTTAGCGCTATGTGAGTCTTCGCTGTTCATGCTTTGACATGTGGCTCATGTTCCCACAATAAACATAGCACCAACAAAAAGAAAAAAAACCTCACAATGTTGGATTCTTTATCATTAAACACAGTTGTGATTGTATTTCATATAAATTCAGCCCAATTGAGGCTCATATATAAAAGGAAGTAGTTCTTGCCCATGGAAGAGGAAAAGAAGTAGTTTCAGTTTTCAGAACTGTGATCTTGATACTGTATTATTTTAACAAAGGAAAAACAAACCACAACAAAGGCTTTAGGACAGGAAGAATCCTAGAAATTATCAGAACTAAATTAGGTGCATACATTCATAATGTAATTTTATTTCTGAACTTCAAATATCAGCTAAAACCAGGAGTGCAGGTTGTCTGTTCTGAAGAATGCCAAAAGCTGTCTCATACAATCAAGATGAAAATAGTCTACATTCTGAGGTCAACAGCAGTTTTTCCTGATACAGAATAGAAACTAATGCATGCTAATTAATTCAGGAACTTGACTTTCAAGAAGATAAACTGTTGTTCATGTTTTTAGTTTATCTTCTTGAAAGTCAAGTTTCTGAATAAATTAGTGTACTATTGAGAAAACCATGTTACAGTTGAAGAATGTTTTCCCTTAATTTCAAAGTGTAAAAGATTTGAGGTGACTTACAAAACAAGTCTCCTGAACTCTGCTCCTAAATGAACAAGCGCTTGTGTTTTCATCTGAGCCTATTGTTCCAGCGAGGATTCTAGAAATTTCCTTCATAATGTTACAATATTGACAAATATATTTATAAATATGAATATGTATTTACACATGCATACACATACACAAATGCATACAGGAGAGTGAAGGAGAGAAAGAGAAGAGAGAAAGATAGAGTCACATGTACATATTTGTATGTGTTCCATGTATATAAACAATCACACACACGCGTGCGCGCACACACACACACACATACTCCTATACAGGTAGTCCTTGATTTATGATCACAAATGAAACCAAAATTTCTGTTATTAAGTGAGGCATTTGTTACGTGAGTTTTACTCTATTTTACCAAGTTTCTTGCCACAGTTGTTTAGTGAATAATTAAATTAATAATCCAGTTATTAAATGAATTTGGCTTCCCCTTTTACTTTGCTTTTCAGAAGTTCACAAAAGGTAATCATATGACCTTGGGACATAGCAACTGTCATAAATATGAACCAGTTGCTGCAAAAATTGTAGCTGTGAAAAATAGTGATAAGTCATTTTTTTCAGTGCTGTTATAACTTTGAACGGTCATTAAATGAACTATTATAATTCAAAGACTACCTGTATAAATATAGATTTCGTATTAGAATAGGATGGTTTCTAAAATATTGGCAGGCCACATAAAGGATTTAAAGAAGGCTTTTGGTAGTAATCATATCTCTGCTTATTCATATACTGATATCAACTTAGCCAGCCAGCCATTTTTCACACCATTTTTAGGTACACTATGCTTGGATACACAATTGGTTCCCTGACATTCTTAATAACTCTGCACGGATTGATCATGACTCTCTTCAACATACAGAGCATCAGTCAATCATCTGTTCCCCATTACTTCAACGTGGATATTTTGGAAGACAGGAGTAAAAAAAGAAGAAAATTGGCATATTTTTATTTGTTTTCTTAGGTTTTTGCGGGTACTTATATTTATTTGTCTATATAAACTGTCCAGGATAAGGATAATGGTTCCAAAGCATCTTTCCAAATAAGAGAAATGGAAGGAGCTAAAATGTTAACAAATAGTAAGTAAGGTTGTACATTGTTATATAATTTTATATTAGACAGGGAGGATATAATTTTCTTTTAACATTACACTTTATGCCTCTTTTAGATAGGGGTGCAATGGTTCAGTGGTTAAAAATGCTGAGATTGACTATTATCAGCCTGGATTCAAGATCCAGGCGCTATGCAATGGAGTGACTCCCATTACATACTCCAGCTCCTGCACAGTTCAAAAGCATGCAAATGTGAGTAGAGAAATAGGTACCACTTCAATGGGAAGGTAACAACATTACATGCAACTCAACATATAGTCATGCTGGCCACATGACCACAGAAGTATCTTTGGACAATGCAGCAGGTTCTGTCAGCTAAGAAATGTTAATGAGCAAATGAGCAAATGAGCAAATGAGCATATGCACGTGCACGTGCACGCACGCACACACACACACACACACACACACACACACACACAAACACNTGAGCATATGCACGTGCACGTGCACGCACGCACACACACACACACACACACACACACACACACAAACACCAGAATCAGATGGGACTGGACAGGAGAAATTTTTATCCTTCTTCTTTAGATATATGAGCTATTTTGTGTCATATTTTATTTGAGTGAAATTTCTTTGGCTTTGCTTTTATAGTTGGAAATTCAATAGATTTCTAGACAAGATTTTTCATTTTGTGTTATTTTGCTAAATTAACCATAAGATAAATTTTCCAGTTATTGGATATAATTGTTCCAATTATTGGATCTAATTCATTCTAAAGAATGGATTTCTGATGTGCATTTTCTAAACAGCATGTTTGTTCAGTCTATTTTTGTTCTTTGCTTATCTCTTTAATTTTTAAATTAAAAGGGTAAAATACCAGCTATCTTCCAAAAAATACTTCCACATTGCTTTGTTATGTCATTTAGGTTTCCTTTATTATTATTTTAAAGAATCTTATATTTACTGTGACATTTCCCTTATTTATCAATTTATCAATGCTAAATATTTTTAGAAAAGCAATTTAAACTGGATTACAATCTGTAATTTTAAGTCAGTTGTTTCCACTAATGAGAAACCACATGTCAGACCTCACTTTGTAAACAATATTTATGATTGTATTAAATGTAATAAAGTATACATGTTATATATATTTTAATTTTATCCAAGCTCAGCTTTTTAGAGTAAGTATTGTTGCAGAAATACTACAAAAATAAGAACAGTAGTTGGGTTTAATGTTGTTTTTCTTTACTACAAATAAACAGTGTTGCTTCTACCATTTAGCACAGACATAATATTTAATTTTAGAGTCTCCTTGAATATAGTCCCTCTTTAAATCCAACATAAAGTTCACGGTAAGTATGAAAATGGTACCTTCTAGAAATGAAGTGTTTTCATCAATAGTATATGTAGATCATAATCTTATTTACACGACCTTCTTATTGTTATGTATTATTTTTAAAATGCATCTCACTGTATCTTGTAGGGACCCAGCTGAATAAAATCTCTCATAAAGCTTTGAGGTTTTTACCTGCCAATCTCTTTTTCCTATAGAAATATAGATTTAGCTTTTCTGGCCTTGAATGTGCCCTGCCACTCATTGTTGGTTGGGTGTGAACTCCATCATATTCTTCTTTATTGAGTTTGGCCTTCACTGATGATTTGCAGATGAAAGCTGATCTATTGAGGTCTATTATGTTCCCATTAACCTAAAAAGCCAGAAGCATTTACTGTCAGTTTTGTGTTCTGACCTAAGCAGCAATAAAGTTGATCACTCCTGCCCTCACACAATGTATGTCATTAGAGAAGGAGAGAATAACTTTAAAATGAATAGGTTGTACCAGCGTAGCCTCCAAGTTTTTGAAAAATGTTCCTGCATTATTATCATCATCATCATCATCATCATCATCATCATCATCATCATCATCATCATCATCATCATTATTATTATTATTATTATTATTATTATTATTATTATTATATAATGCAAATAATAATAATAATAAATGTAGAATGCATCAAAGACAAATTCCTTATGTGTCCAAGCACCCTTGGCCAATAAAGAATTCTATTCTATTCTATTCTATTCTATTCTATTCTATTCTATTCAGGTAAATCTGGCTCTATAAATTGGATTCTATTTTTTTAATTTAAAAAAATCCATTGTCAAATATATATTATAAACTACTGAGAATGGATTCTACTTGTGAGCGGTTTAAGAATAATCTTCCAAAAAATAATAAAAAGATGTACATAAAATGCTTTATTTCTTTGAAATAGGTTTTAAGTTACTTTGCTTTCCAATTTATCGGCTGAACAATGGGCGCTATGCTGTGAAATTAACCTCTCCATTATGTAAGAAAAGAAGCATGTCAGCTGTTACCGAAGAACAAACTAATTCTGGAACAAATGAGCCTGCTTTTAAATTGCTAGGTACAACGACAGAAACCTTCTTTATGCCATGATAGATTATTCTGGATCACTGGTAATAACTATGACCCATGTTTTAAGAAATCTGAAAACATCTTCTCCAAATATGGAGCTCACTCTATTTTTCTGAGCAAGAATCAAGCTGGAACTTAGCTGGCCAAGAAGGCAAATGATGAAAGCAACACATCTACATCTGTGCATAGGAATGTGCGTACACACACACACACACACACACACACACACAAATACAGAGAATGATTTGTTGCTAATCTCTGAACAAGGGACTCCATTTAGCTGTATTTCCAGACTCCCTAGCCTTTTTTTAAAAAAATGTTTGCCAAGCCAGTGCTTTGCTATAACCCCAGACGCTGAGGCATAAGGTGTGCCAAAATTAAACCGCTGGCATTTGAACAAGATTGTCGAGCTCATCAACTGACTGGGAGAAAAGTGGATAATCATCAGGAAGAAAGTTCAAGGTGATGTCTTCATTAACTGCAGAATGCCAATAGTGGCAAACAGCTAAATATATATATATATATATATTTGTGCCTCTCATTCAAAAGAATCAGGGGAACAGAGTGAACATGATCTTGATCAAAAGGAGATTTTTACATAAAGAAAATTTGATACATTAGCGATGGTGACCTCAGACTATTCCAGGTATGTATTAGAAAGTCAAGGCTGGAGTTTGCTTGCGTTTGTATCAAAAGGGACATAAAATAATAATCATGAAACATTTCTCTGTTTTACCTGAGCTGCTCATTTTATTATTTTGCTTCTCTAAAATGAAATCAAATCGCAGTAAGGATCTATGTAAAATGATAGCATTGAATAAAGACCAGAAATTAGTGATCATTTCTTTAAACAAGGAAAAGAAAAATAAATAAATTGGGGGGGGTGGGACTGAGGAAAGGTAAAGGAAAGAAGAAAAAATGTGAATTTGACATTCCAACATACATACATACATCCTCCCTCCCTCCCTTCTTTCTTTCTTTCTTCCTTTCTTTCTTTCTCTCTCTCTCTCTCTCTCTCCTTCCCTCCCCTCTTCCCTCTTCTTTCTCTTTTTGTTAGCATTTCTAACCTCTTATAAATAAAAACCATGCTACTTCCATGTTCTCTTTCTTTGAAAGAGAAGTTATTCAAAAAGAGTACAACTAGTTGAAAATGCTTTTAGCATTTGTTGGGTTCATACACAGAACTTTTCTATATTCTGCCCTGGTCTTTTTTATTATTAGTACTGAGCCAGCAATCTAATGCTTTTTTATCATAATTATTCTTGCCAAATCATCTCCATTTATCTTTCGGTTTATTGCTTGTTTGCTTATGGCTGCAAAGCTGTCAGGGGATAGTAACCAAGGACAAAGATGCTAATTTTTGGACTAGCAAATACCCTCTGTTGAAATGTAAAATAGCATTTCCAAGCTTCCCAGGCAAGAAAGAATAAAAATAAGTTAATCTGGTAGCAGAAATTTCCACTTTTCTCCTGGACCTTACTTATTTCAGGAATGTATTAAATAATGTATTCATTAGAACAGGAAATACTGTAGTTGATTGTACCCAAGTGTGTCTTCCCTATCATACATTCTTGTCCTATTAAAAGACCCTCCAAGAATTGTGAATGGTTAGATAGTTCCATTATGTATTTGTTAATATGAAAAATCAAGCTGGTTTCTGAGGCAGCTCTACCAATCTGATAATAAGTTAAGACTTAAATTAGACAGTGAACTATCAGGAACTAAAGATTACAATTAAAGAGAAGAATACTGAAACTCAATCTATAAATACAGAATGAAGCAAAATATTGAAGGATGGTTCTAGAAGTTAATGGTTCCAGAAGTTAATTTAAGAGTGTCTGTTTCCATAGACAAGACTATATTTAAAGATGCTAAGGAAGGGAAATAATTTTTACTTGACATGATTGAGACTGATTGGAAAAAGGATTTAAAAATGAGAAGCTGCTAGGATGAAATGGGGAAAATAGATTGAATATACAAAAGAATCTCCACTGATGTCTTAGTATTAAAACAGATATACATATAACAAAGAGAGTTACCTGGATATTTTTTTCTATATTGGGTTTACTAAAAAGGCTTGTTACAGCTTTGGAGAATTTTGTGAGAGGGGATAAAGAAAAGCTGAAAAGAAATCAAGTTCTAGGACATCATTTGATGGGATTAAAGATCATGATAAGTACTAGAAAGGAATGTAAAGTTAACTTACTTGATCAAGATGTATTAATTATTTCTGGTAATTTTTGCTGAACAGAACTGAAGTGATAAGGTTTTAAGCATTTGTTTTTAGTAAAAGATGGTATATGACAAAAAAAATCATTTGCTGTATTTTGACAGAAGGTGATAAGTTACTAAAATACTTGTGATAAAGGGGAAGTTATTTCTTGAAATCCTTGTTTTCTTTTTCTTTACTGTATTCTTACTATTTCTTTGTTTGATAGCTTTATTTTTTTCTTCACCTTCTGTTTTTTCTTTTGTTTGCATTGTCTTAATTGGAATTTTTAACATTATTTTAAAAAAAACAAATGGAAGACATTATTTTATTCAGTACATACAGCAATTTTATTCTCACTCTCACTCTCTCTCTCTCTCTGTGCGTGTGTATAAATATATGTGTGTGTGTGTGTGTTTTTAAGTTTTCGTGGGTACTTACATGTATGCTGTTCAGCTTCCTTCAGGTATTATCCAACGTCATTGTAGTTGTGCTTTTAAAGTTGTAGTAATGTTTCAGCAGAATCTCATCAGCCATCATCAGGCTTCTGCACTGAGTTCATCTATGAGTCAGGCTATCACAGCCGTTTCAATTTTAAATTTGAGGCTAGCCTACTGTTGAACCAGAATATTTTTTTTTTCATCCTGATTGGTTGGGAGTCTTGGTCTGTGTTTATTGGTGTTGGAGTTTGCTGTGTTCTGCTTGATTGGTGTTT
>BHFT01008637.1:0-42207 GCA_004320025.1 Laticauda laticaudata
CTATCACCATCTCTTCGGGATGGTTTAGGTCCATTTGGACTGTCCAGGGGCAAAGATATCAGCTGCAATCTCAGACCCCCAAGATTGCATGCAGTATCGTCACAACGCCAGCTCCTCCCTCATGCAATCATTTCTAAACCAAATTATGCAAATATGCAAATCCAGGTCTTTTGAGAAGGAGTTATGCTCTGTGAAGTACAAACTGCATTCTTAAAAAGCAGAGAGATTTTGAGGGGAGGGGTGGGCTTGGGAGAAGGGGCAGACAGAGGGTCTTTGATTAAATGAAGAAAAAAGAGAAAGATTTTGATACTTGATTGAAGATTGCTGTCTTTTTTCACAGATTTTCAGTACTTAAGAAAGATGTCATCGCCTTACTTATTATCCCAGCTAGGGAGCAAACATAAAAAGCTGAAGCCAATTTGCTCTTTTATAGTTTCTTAACTGCAATTTTGGATTTGTTATCTTTGTTGCAGAATTGGCCTTTACAGTTCAGCGAATGTCTGCAATTGGCAGGCTGGCATGGTTTCCATCTTATTTTTTTTTGCCTTGGCCTTCTGAGTACAATGCTTACTTCACCATAGTGGTTAGAGAATGGATACTTCCATGACTTAAAATGTTTTACCTCCCTGTATCTGAAATCTGTTGTGCTAGCCTAATAAGTTAAGAGAAAGGGATTTTTGTGGGAGCAGGTCTTCCTCTCCTCCCAACAAATTGGTCTGAATGCTAATTACTAAAACAATTACTACCAACCTGCTTTCCATTGAGGACCCTGTATATTGCAAGAGTCAAAAAGAGAGCTGTGAAAATATTTACAGACCCCACACATCCTGGACATAAACTGTTTCAACTCCTTTCCTCAAAATGAGGCTATAGAGCACTGCACACAGAACAACTAGACAAAGAACAGTTTTCCCCCTGAAAGCCATCACTCTGCAAAACAACTAATTCCCTCAACACTGTCAAACTATTTACTAAGTCTGCATTACTATTATTATTACTATTAATCTTCCCATCCTTCCTTTCACCCATCTCCTCCCACTTGTGACTGTATGGCTATAACTTTGTTGCTTGTATCCTTATGATTTATATTGACTGTTTCCTAGTATGACTTGATAGTATCCATTAAGTGTTGTACCTTATGATTCTTGATGAATGTATCTTTTCTTTTATGTACACTGAGAGCATATGCACCAAAGACAAATTCCTTGTGTTTCTAATCACACTTGGCCAATAAAGAATTCATTCATTCATTCATTCATTCATTCATTCATTCATTCATTCATTCATTCATTCTAATTGCTAAAGATTTAATGGCACACAAAAGGGCAGGGCTTGATTTTCATCACAGACCTAGAAAACCTATTGAAAGACTAACACATCTCTTTTTTGAAAAATGGTGATAATGTGATGTCATGATGATCTAAAAATAATGTACTGTTATTGGGCATACATAAATAAATAAAAATGCATTCTTGCAAAAAATTGAATGTGTAACTGAAGAATGGATCTTTAATTGGGGCTGAGGGAGGGAGGAATAAATGAATGAATGAATGAAGGAAGGAAGGAAAGAAGGAAGGAAGGAAGGAAGGAAGGAAGGAAGTCCCTGTAAAGCTGATTTCCATGTCATTCATTGATTCCTGTCAGGCACAAAATCAGGACTACACATTAAGTTTTAGTTAAACTGATCTATTGTTATGTCTATATACAAGAATTTAGCCAATTAATAGTTAGCACTAAATTGGCACTAGATATGAGTTAAAGAATTTGAAAGGGGTTGGGCTTAAACCATTTGTGAGAACATAATGACTTCAAGCTGATTCCTCTTTTGGCTCTATTCCCAGCCTTTGGCAGTATGTCTCCCATGAATAAGAGAGTGGACCACTTCTGTAGCCTTGTATGATTTTTTCCGAGGGTAGGATAGCAATTGTTACCCTCTGAGCTGCTGATGTACTCCCAAGAGGCATTTGCTTTGTCACTGTATGAAGTCATCCTGAATCTTGTGCTGTAAGTGGGCTCTTTTAATGTGAGGATTTTAATGGTCAGCATTCCTTACTTTGCATAGTTGTTGCATTCTGGAAGTTAAATACAATCTGCATGGCATTCTGGGTATTAAAATCAACCCATGCAGGGGTATTCAGAATTGTCAGGGCTGCCATGCAGTGAATAGCATTCTCAAAATGAAACCTAGGATGTGAATCGCAATAGCAATAGCACTTAAGACTTATATATTTCTTCACAGTGCTTTACAGCCCTCTCTAAGCGATTTATAGAGTCAGCCTATTGCCCCCAACAATCTGGGTCCTCATTTTACCCACCTTGGAAGAATGGAAGGCTGAGTCAACCTTGAGCCTGGTGGGATTTGAATTGCCAAATTGCAGCAGCCAGCAGTCATCACAAGTAGCCTGCAGTTTTGCACTCTAACCACTGCACCACTGAGGTGAAGTTTAAGCAAAGCAACTGATCAATTCTAAATATTGTACAATTTACTGGTAAAATGAACAGAAAACTGAAAATAGATCTGAATCACAAAACCCACCAAAGAAAAATATTATTGGAAGAACTATTTGCTTATTACTTTTGGTAATATGTGTATTGAATATGTTTACATTGCACACCTACAATCAGATAAAGTTAATGTCATCTGAATCATGGATGGAAGGCTGAGTCAGCCTTGAGCCTGGTGAGATTCAATCTGCCAAATTGCAGGCTGCCGGCAGTCAGCTGAAGTAGCCCGCAGTACTGCATTCTCACCACTGCGCCACCGTGGCTCATGAATTCTACTTAGTTGCACTTTCTAAGAGTTAAAGAAAGATATATTGGCTTATTTTAAAAGAATATATAAAATTCAACCTTTGTCTAGGGCCTCCTTAAGATATGAATTGTTACATAACTCAATTACGACTGGATTTGTTATCTGTAAAACAGAATATTTGCAGATGAAATTGGGTCCACAAGTTCTATGTGTGATAGAGGCAATTTTGCCCATGTCCATTCCCATTCCTATGTTGATGTCCGTCAGAACCTTTTGTTAAGACATCTGGGACTCTTTCCAAAGTAATGAATAGAAGCCAGCAAAATAATTTTATGAGTTTGAAGAGGCCAGGAAAGACTTGCCACTGCTCTGTATTTTGGCAATTCAATTTATATGCTTGGCTCTGTATAATTTCCTTTCTTATGATGTAACCCTAGCCCTTCCATTTTCCCATTTCCACAAGATTCCTTCCAAAGAAAAATGAGATAAAGACTCAGATTCCAGACTGAGATTGTAAAGACTAAGATACCAGTCTGAGATTGTAACAGAGGAAACAATAAAAACAACTGAAATTCCATAGTTTCAAATTATATTTGAAACTAAAGTTATCTGAATTTGGAGTTGAGGAAAAGGAACTACCATCTTGGAGAAGAGTGGCTGAGATACCACCACTAAAAGGGAATTTCATTGCATAGTCATTTTTCCCAGTTGCATGAAAAAAATGTACCATTTTATAATCCCAATCATTTAAATGAAACAGTGAATGAAGATTGTGACTACTTTGCTATATTTATAGCATTTAAATTCGTATAGAACTCACCTAATATCTTTTGGTTTTGAATGAATAAAGCAACCAAACACGGAAGATTTTTGTTTTGTATCAAAACTTTATTAAAGAAAAAATGCACCATTGGAATAACATTTCTATAAAAAAATGAATGAGACTGTTCTACAGTACATTACAAAACCCCCCTTTCTCCTTGTGTAATAGTATACAAGATTGTGTGTAGAAACAGTCATTTATTTCAAACCCTAAGCAAGTTCCCTTTGCGGTAGAACAAGATTTACACTTAAATATTGCAGTCACTAATCTAATTTGGTTAACAATGCTAAAGTCCAACAATTTAAAGAAAACCTTTGTAGGTTCAAAATGCCTAATTTTAGTAACAATATTTCCCCCCACCCCCGCTAAGGCTAATTAAAGCTGTGGTGTAACTCATTTCTGCTGAATAAATGCATTCCAGGGTAGATTGTAGAATCACTATCAAAGACCTTACAAAATAGATAGAAAAGAATAAATTCTGTATATTGAGGGTGAAACTATGAAAATCAGGAAACCACTTAAAACCACACACACACACACACACACACTACATTTAGTCACACTAAATTCTTCCTTTTTGTATTCACACATCATTTCTGGGAGAAGCAACAATGTTTATAACACTTTCAGCAACCAAGGGACTTGTCATAGCCAAGTGGTCAAACTACTAGGAATTTTCTTTGCACAGATCCAATAGAAATGAATGAAAACACACAGAATTCCAGGCAGAATTTCCCACTGGATAATGTCATTGTTTTAAAACACACAGTCCCTGAAAATAAATCAATACTGCAAAATGCTCATGGTCAGAGCTGGTAGTTTCTACTTATTTACCTGAATGTAAGTAACTCTAAATTCAATGGAATTAAATATTTATTTAAATAAAGTTTAAGAAAATCAACTCCCTTCCTCCTCCCCATCTCTAATTTAACATTATGATTTTCATTAACTATAACTAGGTGCTTTCAGTGTTAAAATACAATCTTCAAAACAAAACTATCTCATCAGTAAAAGTTTGCATCTGAAATAAATTATGCACATTAAGACAAATTTATGCCCTTTTAGAAATCTGCTTCCTTGCTAAGAAAATTTGCAGAGATTCTCTCAGGAGATCGGTGTAAACAGTGTATGTAGGTGAATGTTGTTATTTTAAGGTGTTCTAAAAATGTGATGCCTGGATAGCAGAAACTATGTAACAGAGAAATCTAAATATTAAGACTGGCTGGGTTCCTGTAAAGCAGGCCTATCAAACTGGCAGCCCGTGGGATGGATATGGCCTGCTCAGGCCACATCCATCTCTGCTCCGCAAAGGCAAAAAACATCCCAATGTATCCCGATACTGCCAACTCTCAAGCAAAGCTGGCTGAAACCAACTTGTGCTACCTCATAGTTGCACAAAGCCTGAGAGGGGGAAGGGATTGGGGGAGTAGATAGCCTGGTTATAGTCAAAACAAAAAGTTTTCTTGTGGGAACCAAGGTCATCGTAACAGGTGGCTGTTGAATGAAAAAAGGAGTGACCAAGCAGCCTACCAGCTATATTCATTGGACAATGTGAACAGTGACATCTGAAAGTTTTGCTCTTTTAATGAGATGAAAACCACGGGAACTATTAAAGTTGGTTTTCACCGGTCGTGCTGATATGATGTATCCAGGGGTGGAATTCTACCAGTTCGCACCTATTCGCTAGAACCGGATAACATTCTATGCAGTTTGGAGAACTGCTTGTTAGAAGAAACTACTGGCCTAATCCTATAAGGAAAGCAGGAAGGAAACATTCTGGTGTTACTTACAGAAACTGCCTCTCTGTTAACCATTATTATGTTCTTGGCAGGACGAGACTTCCTGTCTCAGGAACGTCTCTGGAGCTTTTTTCCTCTCCTTTGCTGGTACTTTGCTTGTGTGGAGTGACCATTCAAAGTTACAATGGCACTGAAAAAAGTGGCTTATGACCATTTTTTACATTTACGATTGTTGCAGCATCCCCAGTCATAAGAGGCCAGGCGAGGAGATTCATGCCTCGATGTGAGTGATATTGAGTTGGTCAGCCATTAACATGACCACCAAGCCACACCCACCAACTTAGCCATGCCCATTGAACCAGTTGTTAAAAAATTTGAATCTCACCCTGGATGTATCCAATAAACATGTTCTTTGAGGAATCTACCTGTCTCAGAGTTCTGCTTTCAGTGGGTGCATTACTCAGAACACTGACAAATGCAGCCTGATATGTCACAATACAACGCTCGATACAGTCAGGTTTGACAATCCTGCTGTACATTTGTCCATAAATTCAGATTAAAGGGTAAAGGTTCCCCTCACACATACATGCTAGTCATTTCTGGCTCTAGGAGGCAGTGCTCATCTCTGTTACAAAGCCAAAAAGCCAGCGCTGTCTAAAGATGTCTCTGTAGTCTGTAGGCTGGCATGACTCAATGCCGAAGGCACATGGAAGGCTGTTACCTTCCCACCAAAGTGGTCCCTATTTTTCTACTTGCATTTCTACATGCTTTTGAACGACTAAGTTAGCAGAAGCTGGGACAAGTAACAGGAGCTCACTCTGTTACGTGGGATTCGAACTGCCAAACTGCTGACCTTTCTGATCGACAAGCTCAGCATCTTAGCCACTGAGCCACTGAGCCACTGCGCCACTGCATCCCTGGTTTTCATTTTTCAGTTCAGATTGCCATCATGTAATTTATATGTCATTTTAGAAAATGCCAATGAAAATAAGAAAAAAATATTTTTAGAGAATAGAGAAGTGGATTCAGAGCGCAGACAGGCAGGTTGATTTTACTTATATGGCATAGGTTCAGGCTAAGACCACTAGGCACAAAAATCTGTTTGTAGTTTGGTGACTGAACCGTTTCACCCTTGAAACTCTTTTAGAAAGGCTCAACAAAGTGAGAACCCATCTAGAAAAGACCAGAAGCAATTTGTTTTGAGCTATTTTGAAACACAGGGTATTTTGCATGTCTTTACTTACAATTGTAGCAACAGATGTTCATCCACTGTAGGCCAGACAAGATACCTAGGTATAAGGCTATAGTAGAGAGAAATGTTTTATTTGATGAGACATAGAATCGTATCAGCCTCAGTCAAGCAAGGGGTTAAATATTTTAATGAGGATAAGAACCCCAATTTTAATTATGTATATAAAGATCAGCTTCATCTCTAGGTCTTCCAGGACATAGAGAATATAGGCAAACCATTCTTGTAATTTTAAAAGTTTTTTGAAAAAATGGATTATAGTGACAAATTTTCAGTTGAGCATCTAGAGGTTTGTAGTTGCTAAGATTTTTGCTTGAGTCATTAAACTACATAAATAAATCACTACTATAAAAATACATTTGGGGAAGCGAAGAGGAATGATTTTTTTAATACAAACTAATCTAATCCATACTTTCCAAACTAATGTATGATCTGTAACACAACTATTCTTCAGTATTGATTATATTAAGGAAAATAACTTGCAGCGATGTGGATAGTGGGAAAGCTTGTGTACAAAACATCAGTGTGACCAGAAACAGGCACAGAAATACTTGTGCTATTTTTCATTCTTTAAAAAATAGAAAATAACAGTCATAGGGGATAACTAATTCAAGACCAGATAACAGAGGAACAAGGGGGGGGGAGAGGGAGGGAGCAAGAGGGGGGGAGATATGGACAGATTATGTTTCAGTCTCTTGAAAGCTATACAAATATGCACACACACAAACACACAAACAAAAGAAAAGTTTAGAATATATAACTGCTTCAGAGTTACTTATGTGAGATTACATGAGGAAAGGAGTGCATTCCAAGTGGAAAAAACCATAGACAGCATCATGAAATGCACCACAATTTTATGTTCTGTCTCTAGATTTCATACTAGGTATCCCTCCCCCCCCATTAATAAATTATCCCAAAGAAAACACTCTAAATAATAAATTAAATATTACTTATAAAAAAGGGCCCATCTTCCCTCCCTTCCCTCCCACTTCCCAGTTTATGATGGCAATTCGTAAAGGTAAAAATTGCCAAGCTTATCTTACAAGAATAAAAACAGCATCGTTCCTTTCATCTATCACGCATCGCTTCCTCGTTCTTCATCAAAAGACCTCTACAGCAATATAGCGAGATACTGTTGGCCCTGGGTGACTTTATGGCAGGTTATACCAGAGGGTGATTCCTGTTCTTAAGAAGGAAAAAGGAAAAGAAGAAGGGGGGGGGAAAAAGGATGACAGAAACAAAAGATTTGCTCAGGTGTTGGGTAAGATCCGTAACTTCCAAGCCTGACTTTTTGGTTGGAAATAAGAAAGACAGAGAAGATGCTGTTAAAGAGGTGGTGACCAAAAACAGCTTTTCCAAACATTATTTGTCCTTGTAATTTAAATACTGAACAAATCCATGTTTCCATCCCCAATTAATGTCAGTTCAATACTGATTATATATGAAGGAAATGGCCATAACAGTTGTTTAAAATAGTACAAATGGGCTTTATTTCCCTTTTAACTACAGGTAGTCCTTGACTTATATCCACAATTGAGCCCCAAATCTCTGTTACTAAGCGAGAGTTAAGTGAGTTTTGCCCATATTCCCACCTTTCTTGCCACAATTGTTAAGCGAATCACAATTGTTAAGTTCGTAACACAGTTGTTGAGTGAATCTGGTTTCCCCAATGGTTTTTTTTTGTCAGAAATCCATAAAGGTGATCACATGATCCTTGACATTGAAACCATCATAAAGACATGGCAATTGCCAAGCAACCAAATTTTGATCATGTGGTCATGGGGATTCTGCAACAGTTATATGAAAAATGGTCATAAGACACTTTTTTCGGTGGCATCGTAACTTCAAACAGTCATGAAATGAAAAGTCAAGGACTACCCATAATGTATTATAGCTCTTCTAACCGATAAATCAGGAAAAGCTTTATGCACTTCCTTGCAGAACATCTCAAGAATACTCAGGAACAGTACTTTATCTTCACATTGGTTCAGAGCTCTTGTTATTGTCACAGCCTATTTCCCACTTTCCTTAAAATTTGGGAGAAAACAAACAATAATCAAATTTTCAGGAAAGATGGCAACCTCCATCTAAGTAGAAAATGTTTTCAGACAGACACAAGGGAGCATTTGGATGATTGAGACTTCGCTATGAGTGGCTGGCACCCAGAGTAAAAGGTAAATTTTGTTTTTGTTTTTAATTTCCCCAGGGTTTTTAATTGTGTTTTAATTACATTTTAATTGTGTTTTAATAATATTTTAATTGTATTTTCACTCATTTTGTTTTAGATTTTGTTTTAGAAATGCCTTGCTGCTGCCTGGTTTGTATGGTGCCTTTAAGGCAAATGTTTTTTTTCTTCTATTGTATAGATTTAACTCCATTTTAAAATTCTTCCTTAACTCTTAGTTTGGGTTATTGGATATCCATGCCACAGTAAATATATTTGGCAGCTTGCATGTTTTGAGTATGTGAACAACATAGAGAGGGAATCAGGAAAGCAAAAAGAAAATAATATGCTGATAATTAACCTTCCTTATTTTAAATAACTTGGCAATTATTCTGCAAACTGTTTACATGCTAAGAGGAATCAGAATGTACAGAATTACCATTAAATTACAGCAGTGCCTGAAACGAAGTATCAGAATGTTTTGAACCTCCAGAGGGCATTATTATACAAATTATTTGATTTATATCCCACTTTTCTGCTTAAAGGATGAACAGGATGAGGAATGCATCACATATTCGTCTCTTTTTCTTCTTCCAAGGAATAGTTAGCACACCAATTTATCTTTGATTTTGCTATTCCCTTCCCCAAAATCGGGCATCATAAAAGGGAACTCTTGCTGATAGACCTTCAATGTCCTGACACTTTCAAAGATTGGAGAATTTATAAGCAATTTATAACCTTTCTGACATATTGCAAGCATGCAGATAAGATAAGATATAAGATAAGAGATAAGAGATAAAATAAGAGATGAGATGATAAGATTAGAAAAAGATGACATATATGAACTGAATAATGATGGGGTTAATGAAAAGCTCCTTATGCATACTATAAGGATTTAGATTCCTATCTCATTGCATAAATATAGCTTAAAGCATGTAGAAAACATGTCAAATAAAAGAACACTGCAGAAGAAAGCTGATTTATCAAGTCCCATGCCTGCTGGAAGAATTGTCAAGATTAGTGGAAGGATTGCTTCACCAACTGCATAGAATAAATATAGTGACCTTTCTGGAGATATGTAGATTCTATTATTATAACCAATCTCTGTAAAATAAAAGAGTTATTGTGGAGTTCATGGCATGGTCTGGTACCAGCTGGCAATCAAGAGCAACACCCAAGATGTTAAGCAAGAAAGACTTACATTTTTTTTATCCCTGTAGAGAGTGAACATTTCAGATTTTGCACCAATAATTTTATCTCACAGAAAAATAACATTATAAATATCATGACCAAGAGTTTGTAAAACCACAAAAATATTAGCATCAGCCACATTAGAACAGTAAACAGGCATCCTAGAACCAGTACATAATTAAACAATACCTTCTCAAACTATGTGATGAGATACAGAGAGAAAATGCAGGAGATGGTCTGAAGAAATTGTTGACATAAAAGCAATTTTCTCCAGGATCCTAAGATCTTCCAAGATGAACATGATGTTAAAACAACAAGAAGACCAATTGGCCACCAAAGACACTCTTTTTAGCCTCGTGAACTGAACTCAAGCTCAGTAATAAGTTAAATTCATCAGAAGGGAGACTAAGCCAACTAACTCCACATGTAGAAAATGAGAGAAGAGTGAATAAGGATACAATACCCTAATCAAACAAATAGTTCTGACCCTGTTGGAGAAGTAAGCATATTTTTTTTGAAATAGGTGAAGTTTTCTGAATTAAAACTGATATGATCATAAAGGAATAACAAATATGTAATCACCGTAAATCAATTATTTTTGAAGAAGTCAAAGAATAACGGAGATGCAGAGATAATTGCTTATTTTTTATTAATGACAAAGCCAAGAATGTGGCTTCATTCTGGCAGTTTAAAGTTTGATCTAGAAGAAGAAGGAGGAGGAGGAGGAGGACAAGGAGGAGAAGGAGAAGAGTCTATGCACAAAGAAAGTAATTCAGTTAAATCCATAAACTGCTTGTCTTGAAAAAGAAAGTTTCTTTTTTGGTGTTGGCTTCTGTCTGTATACTAGGATGGTATATTTAGACAGCATTGAGAATCCAAGCGCAGACTTTTGTATCACAGGCAAACAAAATTAGCATGCAAGAACTGTTACCATAGACACAAACTCCTGAAAGAAGAAAGCATACTCTCTAAATGAACCCAATTAATAGGATTTTTGTCCAAATTGATGTATAAGCTGAGCTCATTGATCATGATCAAAGGTGAAATGTGGATCTTTTTGCGCAATATAATGTTGCATCCTCAACAAGAACACACAGTGATCAAGAAGACAGAAGTCAATAGGCAGAAATACTCATAAGTTCCTGAAACAAAGAATACTTGTACTATATTTAATGAAAATCTGAGTACTATAGAGAGTTCAAATGTAAAATCTGATATGGGAAGCTTGACAGTGAACCAAATGATTCAATGTAATTGAAAAAGGTAGGGTAGGTTTATGACAGAGGTATTTTTTTTGCAAACAATAAGTAATTGACATATATATTTGGACTGCAGTACAGCATAAAAATCATTGGACCACTCTAATCTGACAACAGCAAAGATTTGACCACTCACAGCAATAGCACTTAGACATATACCGCTTTATAGTGCTTTTACAGCCCTCTCTAAATGGTTTATCAAGTCAGCATATTGCCCCCAACAATCTGGGTCCTCATTTTACTGACCTTGGAAGAATGGAAGGCTGAGTCAACCAATTGAGCCACTCAGAATCAAACTCCTGGAGTGAGCAGCGAGTTAGTTTGCAGTACCACATTCTAACCACTGTGCAACCATGGTTCATAGCTTTCGTGTCTTCCTTTTATAAGGAAATGGCAGAAACCCATTCTGAAGGTTGCTATAAAATGTAAAGAGCAAAAATGCTTTTGGTGACCAGATGTTGTATATATGATTGGAGTTGTGTGCATTTTCAAATTCTCTTTTTAAAAAAAGAGACAGATTTGAATGTTGTTGTAGATCTCAGCTTTTAAATATTCCAAGTAGCCAAAGACAGTAATGTCCAAGTCTACATTGGTTGGGAAAGTGGATAGGAGTAGGGGTCAAAGACCAAAGATATGGATTGCTTGAAACCAGAGACTGAAATGGAGTCTGTGATGTATTTAAAATGACAATGCACAGATATCAACCACTCTTCCCATTGAATAATGAGCTGCTGTTAGCACAATAGGATGACAAGGTGGAATAAATGAATTAAGTTCACTTGGGACTGCCATAGATATGTCTTGAGTTTCATAGTTGGAAGTTGCAGTTGTTCTGCTTTACTATAGTTTCTCAAAGAATTGCTTTTTGAATTGCTGTCTGCTCACCTCCAAATTCCAGAGGAAGCCCATTAGAAGCCTTTATATCTGAAAGTTGAAGGTAGATAGGAAGTCTTTTGATATCTCCTGTGTGAATAACCTTTTGCTGTTGTTAATTTGGTGATAGATGATCTGAGAATATAAGACTAGAAACATCAATTATATAGAAAAAGATACCACTTGTAGACTTCAGGTGACATATACCATAAAGGTCAGAAGACAACTCGATGGGAAGGCACTTGTGACATCCTCAAAACATACATTCACTGCTTCTGACTATCTCAAGACAGAGCCATAGATGAGAAGATCTGCTAGAAAGTTTTGAAAATGCAGGAAGAAATGGTTCTCTTACAGAAAGAATAACATACTTCTAAATCTAGCCAGTAACTAAAGATAGAAAGGGCCAAGTCAATGCTGGAGATGGGAGTGGGTGGGTCAAGAATCAGATGCAGATACCAAAGATTGAAATGGATTTGGAGACTGATTAAAATAACAACACAGAGATATCAACCACCTTCTCCATTGCAGAACAAACTGCTGTCAACATTGTGGGATGTTTGAAAAGGAAAACGTAAGATTTGAAATTTGGGACTGCTATAAGGTACATTGATTTTCCTAGCTGAAGTTGCCATTCTTATAAATTCTCCAGCTGTTGGCGATTTCCCTAGAAAATCAGAACCTGGCTTTATTAATCAAAATTCAGAGGGATGATCTCCTCCCCATTTTTTTCTGATATCCCACTAATCAGGAAGAAGTCTTGTCATTCTGCCTCTCCTTGAAGCAAGACCCAGAGCTGTGAAGCACCAGTCTAACTGGTTGTAGTTGGATGTCCTCCCCAGTTGGACAGAACACTGAAGGCTCAACTCCTTATATTAAATCAGGATGCATCAAAATCCCTGACTAGCTCAGTAAACAACCAAACTGGGAAGGGGTGTAATCTTTTACACTAACATTTCCAATGCTTCTTTCCTCAGAGTCTGAGACTTTTTAGAATGCAGAATGGCAAGGTATTTATTTTGCTTTTCTTTTTTTAAAGTGTACCGGGTTTTGACTTGTGATCTTCTGCCTTTACATTCCAAACATTTTATTCAGAAATTTACATATAATTACCTTCCTAATAAAAAGAGCTATTAGGATGTAAAGATCTCCTCTCCTTTCCATGCTCTTTTAAATTATGACCTACTCAGGCTTGAAATCAAAAGCAGTGCGGAGAACAGTAACTCAGCCGAAACTTTCTCATTGGGCTTTTGCAACCTCATCACTGATAAATATGCAAATGTGGCTCCCTTTTTCGGTGATTTGCCTGTGAAAACAAGAATAAACTCTGAACGAATGTAGAAAATTCAGCAATTGGGAAAGTGCATGCCACTTTGTTTGTGTCGCCAGTTATAGATAACACTGAAGAGACATTGAAGAAGAAAGTAAAACCATAATAAAAGAATACTGAAATGGGAGTGGAAGGTAACACTTTAGAAGTCATTAGTTGTGATCATAATCCAGTATGCTGATGTAAAGAGGGTAGCCTACCTATATGCCAATATGACAGCTCTTACAGAAGGACTTTCTATAGCTGGTTTGTGCTGGATGTAACATCCCAACAGTGCTGGCAAACTATCATGCCTTGCAACACAATGCTAGCTGTTATCACTCCATTCCAGGAATTCATTTGTTGGCTTAACAAGCAATACAACTTGGCCATTGATTTTTCTTCTTCGCAGCTCATTACCTGCACCTAAGATTTGAACGAATGACAGTAGCAACACTCAGTCTTGACTATAAGTTGTCTTTCTGGATGGTTGAAGGTGGTTTTATGGAACTGAGTAATCTTGGAGCATCAAAAAAAATGCACAAAAAGAGCAAGAGGGGATTTCCTGCCCCCTGCTGTTTCTGTTGAAGGTGGTAGAAACCCCAACAGATCTTTAATATAGGCCTCTGGGGTTTTTTTTTTTTTTGCTTATAAGCAAACTGCTAGTTAGTTTCAAGATGTACTGTATGTTTGCTATTGCTGCAGGTTAACTAGGGGTGGGATTCTACCAGTTTGGACTAGTTTGGGTGAACCAGATATTAAATTTGCATCTGGTTTGCCAAACTGGTGTTTGAACCAACCGGATAGCCTCACCCACCCCTCCCAGGAGTCTCCATGTGGCCCATTTTTGATGCAGGTAAATGTAGGGTCCACATGGAGGCTCTGGGAGGGTGGAAAATGGTCCTCCTAGAAGTTCTGGTAGGCCCACGCCCACCTAGCAACTGAGCAGAAAACTGGTTGCTGGGATTTTTGAATCCCACCACTAACGTTAACTCTATTCTGCACTTACCAACTGAATAACTATGGGGAGCTTTTCAAATGCTTGCTAAGTGGATGACTTCTATCCCATCCTCCATTTCTGCAAAGTGTGTGGTTGAAACAGTGTAATAATTTCCTTGGTGTTTTTTTTTAAAGCATTAGAAGGCTTTTGTCTTTGTGTTTTGTGCCGTTAGGAATATTATTTCTAATCCTATAATGCTACATGATGGTTCCTGTCATTCTAATGTATGGAGATGGAAACCCAAGACCAAACAAGAGGAGGTATATATTACAGATGAATCCAGGTGGCCTGGACTTTGACTTCTCACAGATACCTGTTTTGCAAAAGGAAGGATCTATATAGCTTTGACACAGTCTCCATAAATAGGTTGAGTAATCAACCTATTGACTGAACTGGTATGAGCAGAATTAGTATACTAGAAGCTGGGCAGCCATTTCTTCTCCAAGAGAAATCATTACTTCTGTTTCTTATACTTAAGGGAATTTTTCCAAGTTGGTGACTAGTTCAGCCTTCTTCCTCAACCTGGTGGGGAAGTATGCTGAAGATGCGCCTCCAGATTTGCTTTTGTATCAATAAATGGTGGCATGAAAAATGCTTTGAATTCAAAATGCTTGGACTTCAAAGCACTGTTTTGAGTTTGAGATTGTCATTTCGGTTTTGAATCAGAGGTCTCAGCAATTTCTGAAGAGCTTCAGGCTCAAAACATCTGTTCTGAGGGCTAGACAAATGTCTTGAACGTGAGATGGGGATGTGGCACTGAAACAATTCTAAAAGAGTCAGAACATTCTCTTTTGAATAAATAATGGCACACATTTACCTATTACACAGTCAAAATGTTTTGCTCAGCTGTGAAAGCACGTAGGGATGATAATCCAGTTTCCTCTTTCCCATCTCTTCTAATCCCTTTCTTCTATAATTCTGCAGCATTCTTCCTTCTGATACATCTATCTGTTCTCTCTACAGCTATTCCTTTTCCTATAATACCTTTTCTTACAGTTTAACTTTATTATGGGGAACAATAGTGGGCTTATGAGACAGTTAGCCATTTTTCTAAACCAGTCTGGGTGCTCCTGCAACCTGTTATTGGTGCCAGAAGTTGATATGAAAAATCCTTTGTCCACTTCAGTGGTATTAATTGGTATCCTGAACAAATATTCAGACTTTAACTCTTACATTTTTTTGACTGCTACAAGCTTTTTTTTTTTAACTCTTTAGGAAACCTAAGTTTATCAAAAGGGAAGAACTGGNTTTTTTTGACTGCTACAAGCTTTTTTTTTTTTAACTCTTTAGGAAACCTAAGTTTATCAAAAGGGAAGAACTGGTAGAGGGAACAGCTAGTAAGACACAGAGATGGACAAGCACAAAGTTATAACACGTCCACTAAAGTTGCAGGCTTAGCGTGTAATGAGATTCACTGTTAGAAGAAGATAACCTCTTGAACTCCATGTACAAATTACCAAATTTTTCTAGTCTCTTAGAAACATATTATGCTTCCTTAAAGTTGCTCAGGGTTTCACTCAAGGGAGTAGACTGAAATTCACTTGGAATTTGATTTAAGATGAAGATGGTGGTATCTCCCACAGGGAGGGAGACCAGTGTTGCTAATTAACAGCTACCAGAAGAAGGTAATGTGTGGAGCAGACCATTAGCATGACTCTTCCCTGCATGCTACAAAGGCCAGTGGGACAGAACTGGCTACTTGGAGGCACTCAGCTTTTGTGCAGTGGATTCTTGCTTCAGAGGATTGTTTTTCCATCTCTATTTCTGACTTCTGCTTGACTGATAAGCACACACAATGTTGTCTTGGGGGGTGGCAAGGTGAGATCCTCCTTCGAATGGGGTTCAGTGATGTACTGATGGCCTTCATGNGTTGTCTTGGGGGGTGGCAAGGTGAGATCCTCCTTCGAATGGGGTTCAGTGATGTACTGATGGCCTTCATGGAGATGTGACTTTGGGTTGTGGTCTTTGTGAAAGGCTGGTATGCTGCAATGTTCCTGGGCAACTCCTGTTAGAAAGCTGAGCCTGTGATGGCATTAAGTTGCTTCATTAGCCCTTCCAAACTTGCCATTTGTTCACTAAGGTCATCCTGTTCATATACCTGCAGAGAAAGCAAGAAGTTAGTTTATTTTACTAAGATGAGCCAGTGTGGTCTATTCTACCCCACAGCGTTAGGGTGAGTAACCAATGCAACTCAATTACTTTTGTTTGGGATGTTTGCTCAAAATTGGAGATTGAGGAGGAAACGTTTGCAAGAAGGGAGATAGCAGAGATTGACAAATGTGGCAGGATACATGGAGGGGCTTCTTCCTTAAAACATTTTGAAGGCCAATAATGTGACAGGACCAGCAAAGATCCAATCACTCCATATTTCTTTGGAAAGACTGCTATCATGAGAATATTTATTATTTATGGGTTATCAGTGTCAGGGATATGACAAAGAATATTGGGACCAAAACAAAACCCCTATCCTTGATTTCATTTATCATAAAGCTCTTAACATCATACACTAAAATGATCATGAGCCACGGTGGCGCAGTGGTCAGAGTACAGTACTTCAGGCTACTTCTGCATGCAATTTGGCAGTTTGAATCTCAACAGGCTCAAGGTTGACTCAGCCTTCCATGCTTCTGAGGTGGGTAAAATGAGGACCCAAACTGTTGGGGGCAATATGCTGACTCTGTAAAATGCTTAGAGAGGGCTGTAAAGTACTGTGAAGCGGTATATAAGTCTGTTGCTATTGTTATCATGCTTCAGTCATTCAACTTTTTCCTTTCTATCACAAAATTATGACCTAATTATTTTTTTTTGGGGGGGGGGATGTCTCTGTTAGTTATACTCAAGGTATTGGGAGGNATTTTTTTTTGGGGGGGGGGATGTCTCTGTTAGTTATACTCAAGGTATTGGGAGGTGACATCTGTTGTCCTGGATTCACAAGTTGTAATACTCCAAAATTAACACAAGGAGGATGCATTCCTCTTCACACTTATTTTGGGGAAGGTTGAATGAAATGAGTGGAGTCAGTACATAAATCATACTGCGCAGAATTGGGCTGTACAACAATTGCTTTGCCCAATGTTTCTCAGCCTTGGTCACTTTAAGATGTGTGGACTTCAATTCCCAGAATTCCCAAGCCAGCCATGGTTTTACCTATTGAAACCAATTCCAGCCATCAGAACATTCTGCATGCCGGGCTTTAGAGGGTGTTTAATTAGCTGAAGTTTGATTGATACATCAATTTGGGTAGACAAAATGATCCCAATCAAAGCAGGCTTCAACCAAGTCATTTAATCCTGTGCTTCTAACTAATACATTGATGTGATCCATTTCCATTCAGCTAACCTTTCTGCTAGGGAGCAAAGGGTATTTTTTCTCATGGATGTTCATGCTTAAAAGGTCCCTTTCTTATCTAGATCAGAGTGGCACAGGCACTCCATTCTTATGCTTTGATCTGCACTGTCACTTTGATATAACAATTTACTTCCTGGGGAAGGGGTGTTCTTCGGTCAAAGCTTTGTTGAATCTAAGCACTGCTTTGGAGTTTTGGGTTCATTCTGTATACTGATATGGTTGGTGTAATAGGCAAACTTGCATTAGGTCAACTTAAAAATAGCTCACTAACAATGAGCATCCTTTGGTGAGGAATGGATTCCAAGAAAGAAAGAAAGAAAGAAAGAAAGAAAGAAAGAAAGAAAGAAAGAAAGAAAGAAAGAAAGAAGAGAGGGAGGGAGGGAGGGAGGAGGGAGGAAGGAGAAGGGAGGGGAAGGGGAGGGTAGAGGGGGAAAGAGGAGGGGAGGGAATGGGAGGAGAGGGAAGGAAAGGAAGGAAGGTCCTATTTACCATTGACTTGATTACTGTTCCTTTCTATTGCCCATACTTTATCATTTTTTCCTCAGTGGCCTATCATACTTTCAGTTAAAATGCTGACCTGCAGAGATATTCTACATATATATTTATCAAAACTGTAAAGACTTAGATGATATTATCTTTCTATTGTGCATAAGTTTTGAAATATTTTATCTTTTTACTATTGCAAACTACCTGGAATTATCTTATGGTAAGATGGGAAGTCAATAAATTTAACGTTAATATTAATATAAAAAGCAAGAAATCTGGCAGGAGCCAGAGGAAATCTGAAAGGATTTGGGATCTAACTTCTTTTCTGTTTCTAATTTGTGTTTCTCATTTGTACATAGGAGCATCTTAGACATATATTTTCTCCACTGCTGATTCCCAATAGAGCCTTTAACTTTAATATAGAAAAAGCAGAAAAAGATTTTTTTTTCTTATGCTGCTTGAGTTCATGTTCATCAGATAAAGATTCATAGGAAATGCTAGGACAATCTAACCTGGACAGACTTCCATCTTGTTTTCCAAGTTTTAAAAACAGCTTTTAATTGGAAGTTATGATTATAAACAATTTCCACATACACCCTGTCAATTAGAAGAGCTGAAAACTATAGTGAAAAACAATCAAAACCATACCTTTCCTTTGTTTTTATTTTTAAGCAGGGAAATGCTTTTTATAAAATAATTTAACTTTACAATTTAAAATATTAAAAACTAATGCAAACTAAAAAAAAGAAAAAATAGAAAAAAATAGAAAGGTAGTAAAGAAAAAACTGAAAAATAGTAAAGATGGAAAAAATATGGTACGAAAAACAAAACAAATATTTAAAGAGATGACTTCATTACAACTACAAACTACATTATTAAATGATCACCTTCTCTTAGCTTATAATATAATTTATTTTTTCTTCTTTCCATATTTCATCTGTTTTCTCTATGGAAACCCTTAAAGCTTCATTTAGTCAATTAAGGATTACCTGAGATAACATGTCTATTTTAAACTTGTTCAAATAATCACTTTATATTCCTTCCATTTACTTTTAATAATCTTGATCTATAATCCTGTTAAATAGACTCCTAGAGCTTGATTCCTTTCCAATTTTTTGGTCCCTTCTCACAAAATCCTTCAAAATCTTGACTAGTTTCCTTTGTAGCAATAGCACTTAGACTTATATACCGCTTTACACTGCTTTACAGCCCTCACGAAGTGGTTTACAGAGTCAGTGTATTGCCCCCAGCAATCTGGGTCCTCATTTTACCCACCTCAGAAGGCTGGAAGACTGGTGAGATTTAAACTGCCAAATTGCAGGCAGCTGGCAGTCAGAAACCACACACACACACACACACACACACACACACACACCTCTTTTAAGACATCAGCCAGTCTCATTTGCTTATTCAATCTTGTGGCCTGTCCCACTTTCAAATCACTCTCAATTTTGTCAGGTAAAACCTATTCCTCTTCCAAAACAATGTCTGCCTATAATGGAACACATTCTTAATATTAACTTCTGCAACCATTGTTCATAGACAGCCTTTAATACATCCATGTTAAAATGTTTTGCTTCATTCTGCATTAGTAAGACAAACTTAAGTGTAATTGCAATCTTTCGTTCCTCTTCCTTTCCTTTAGTGATCAACCTTCAAAGTCCCCCTGTCAACCCTGAAGCTGATCTGGCTGAGACCATTTTGAGGTTGCCACACTGGAGCTGAGGGACAAGGAGGAAGGAATAGAGATAGCTGGGGTTTTGTGTGTGTGTGTGTGTGTGTGTACTCACACACATCAGAGCTCAGACTAAAATGCTACTTCAACTTGAGCATCATTCAAATGTTCAAGCTTCAGCAATTCTAAGCCAACATGGACATTGCTGAAAGTTGGAGCTGAAATCCAACTACTTTGGATGCCATCTCCATTGGATTACAGTGCTAACAACTCTGAAAGAGTCCAGGGAGATTTAGGAAGCTTTGGAGGCATTGGGGCAAAACCAAGAACCAAAGGTTTAAGTGTTGGACTAGGAGAATCCAGGTTTAAGTGCCACCTTAGCTATGAAATCTTGTTTGTGGGGATGTTGGGTCAGTCACTCTCTCAGCCCAATCTATCTTATCGATTTGTTGTAAGGAAAAACAAGAGAAGGGAGCATTGTGAATACCACCTTAAGTTTTTGAATGAAAGATGACTCAAAACACCCTTCAGTTTATCTGATAAATTCATATGTTAAACCAGCTGAGAGCCCCACTTGAAATGGAGAAGACAGGAACTAGCAAAATGAAGGATTCGGGAGGTGGGGTTTATAATAATATCTAAGTTTGAGAACTGTATTTTTTTACAAGAATGCACCTCTAATGGACTAAAGGGAGAGGCAATAAAATCCCCCAAGCCATCTTATTGAGATTATATGCCTAGATTTATTCTTACATTAGCAGAATCTTCTGTTTGTTTGTGACCTTCTTCTGTGGATTCTGGAGCTGTTGGTACTGAGACAGGAAGCAGAGGTGATCGTGCTTTTCCAGCTAGTCCAAGGGATGCTGTCTTAACCTGAGCCTTGGGAAGAGTAGGTGCTGCAACAGGAAGGGGCAAACCATTTCATTATTACTCATGAGAAGAAGACACAAAACAGGTGAAAATAGCATGGGCAAATTTACTAATGCATGTTCTTTGCTAAATATTTATCTTGCTTTTCAGACAGCTATTTTCTTCCCAAGAGACTCATGGAAATACAATAAAAATGTTTCAGTAATGAATGAGCTGAAATGAAGTATATTTTCTCAGTTTTGGACTTACTTACCACGTATCTGAAAAGATGATGACTATCAATTTAAGGTCCTTCAGCAAGGGAGAACAGATGAAAAACAAAACAAATCCCACCCATGTGTGCAGTGCCTATTATCCTCAACTTGTTTGAAAACTGAAACAAAACCTGAATAAAAATTGACTTTTCCTCCACTCCAATAAATCATGTGTATGCATATACTGTATTACATTCTAACTGTAGAGTGTATGGAAGCTGACATTGATGGAGATATTGAGATTCAAAAGTTGCCTAGGCAAAAGGGGCCAAAGTATATCTAAAGTCTAGAACAGAGAGATAACAGCAACAAAAAACACCCCCCTAATTAACTTATCTATAAGAAGGTATAAGAGGTATAGTACAGTCACATTTACAAGTTTCTGTTATAATAGCCAGTGTTAACAAAAATAGTTTTAACTTTCTTGGGGAATAGATTTCCAGATCTGGCCCATCTAGTGGAGGCTGACCCTATTAGTCTCCGGTATCATGAAAAGCTGTCTGCTATATTTGTTTGTCCTAGGACCAAAGAAAGTAGCTGAGGGTCATCCACATATTGATAACAGATGATCATTCACCAACCCAAAATGTTTTCTTGAGCTTCATGTCCTAAAACAGGGCTCTCCAACTTTGGCAACTTTACAACTTGTAGACTTCAACTCCCAGAATTCCTCAGCCAGCGCTGGCTGAGAAATTCTGGGCGCAGAAGTCCACAAGTCAAGATTGGAGACCTCTGTCCTAAAACACATTTGCTTCAGGGGTGCATTTCAAATATTTTTACCACCGGTTCAGTGGGCGTGGTTTGGTGGGTACGTTTTGTGCGCACACATACACTTTGTGCATGCACACCAAATGTGCACTTTGCACAGGCACAGAGGCTTTCTGACTCGTCTCCTGCAATCCTGTACTCTCCCTGTCACTTCAGCAGCTGCCACACGGCAATCTGCTTGCCGTGTAAAGCAGCTAAGCTTCAAAAGCAGGACATAAAGGTGAGTATGGGAGCCCAGGTTGGCAGGTGGGCCCAACAGCAGAGTATCGGAGAGAACTGGTTCGGTCTCCACTGGTCATTGGCACTACCAGCTCAGCAAAACCGGGTCGAACCAGGAGAATACCACCACTGATTTGCTCCCTACTTGCATCAGGGAGTAGAAGTGCTCCCTTGGGAAGGAGAAAACAATGCCTCTCACTGTTAGTCCTTGAAGCCTCCCTAGTGGAATATCATGGTGTGTGTGTGTGTGTGTGTGTTATATATATTGTTCAAACACAATACACAAGCCTGGGTTCGGGTCTTTTCCTGTGTAAGATTAATCTTACACGGGAAAAAGACCTAAACCTGCCAATACCTGCATATATATATCTATATATATATATCTATATATCTATATCTATATATCTATATATATCTATATATCTATATCTATATCTATATCTATATCTATATCTATATCAATATCTATATATACATCTACATCTACATCTACATCTACATCTTACATCGATCTATCTATCTATCTATCTATCTATCTATCTATCTTATCTATCTATCTTTATCTATCTATATATATAATTTGTGCTGTTTAGCCTTTTCCTTCGGGTATTATCCCACATAGTTGTAGTTCTGTTAAAAGTTGTAGCTCATTGTAGTTCTGTTAAAGTTGTAGCAACGTTTCAGCAGAATCTGCATCTGCCATGCATCAGGCTTCTGTATGGAATGTTCTCACACAGTTCCCTGTTTCCAAATTTGAAGGGCTGGTCTATTTATTGGCTATTAACCTGGGTCATGTGTTCATTGGACTTGGAGTTTGATTGATTGTGTCTCTGGTTTCATGTCTGTCTGTTTTGTGGCTTTGTTGGCTGGCAGCACTTCTGTTCTTGTGTTGGCGAAGGCTTTCAATGCCAGCTTGGCTTCCGTGTGAAAGGACGGCTGCTCTTTCATCAGGGCCCAAGGGGGGGGGGGGGGGCTTTGGTTTTTCCAACCCTTGGGGCTTGCGCCTGGTGGGGGGGTGTTTGAGTTGGAGGCATCAAGGGAAATCTGTCTGTGCCCTCAGGTGTTTGTCTGTTTTGTGGTGTGGAGATCTTCTATTTGGGAGAGTGCAGGCTTCAAATTGATTGACAGTCTGCTGAATCATCTCTTCTTTCCATGCTGTCAGGTCTTTTTTTCAATCTCTTATGGCTTCTCTAGATGATTCTGTGGGCTGGGGTTTTCTATAGTGGCGTAGGGTTTTGCGGTGCCATTGAAGTTGAATTCTATGTGACCCTGTGCGTTTTTCATGTGTGGACTAGATAGGAGGTGTGTTCCAGCTTTTTTATTGCATTTTTGTGTTCATCTAGCGGCGGGTACTATTCTTTAGTTGGGTCTGCTCCAATGTATGTGGCCCGGCAAATGTAACAGGGGAAAAAAGCAATATATATCTATATATATACATACTATATTCTTATATATCGTATATATATCTAATATATACTATATATCTATCTCTATCTTCTATCTCTATCTGCTATCTCTATCTCTAATCTCTATCTCTATCTCTAATCTCTCTTATCTCTATACCTATCTATCTAATCTATCTATCTATCTATCTATCTATCTATCTATCTATCTATGTTTTTCTGAGGTTTTCGCGAGTATTTGTATGTGATCTTTGGTTAATTCGGGTTTTCTCCACGTAGACATTGGAAGTATCTAGGGCAGTTTGATGAAGTCTCATTCAATCATCTTCAGGCTTGTTCTCAGCTTGTGCTTCTCAGAGTAATGTGAGCTGCAGCTGCTTCTTCCTCTTTTAACTGCTAGTGGGGGTGTGACTTGATTTGGGTGGGGTTTGGCTGTGTTCTGATTGGTAGGGGGGTTGCTGTGTTCTGATTGGCTGGGGTTGTTCTTGCTTAGGTTGGGGGCCTGCTGGTGCCAGGGTTAGTCTTAGTTGCTGGGGGATTTGAGGCTGGTGAGCTGTGATCTTGTTGTTGGGCTTCGTTTCGTGTTCGTGGTCGTGCAATCTTCATGGTGCGGTGTCAGTTTGCTCTTGTATGGGTTCAGCAGGCGTTTGAAGTGGGTAGTTGGTGCAGCTGCAGTATGCTTCTGCGTTCGTGGTTCGTGGTATCCTCTTCTGTGTGGGTGTGAGTCTTTTTCTGCGTGGGAAGTGTGCTGGTAGCATCTTGCTTGGCACTTGTGGGTGTGCGGTCTGGTGTCAATTCTTCATGTTAGTACTCTAACCGAACACTTCAACAACAGAATAATCAGAGAAGCCATAGAGATAGAAAAACGCCCACACAGCAATTGAAATAAACGAGATGATACCTCCCGCCTACCAACCATTTGGAAACCTGCCCTCATTAATAAACAGGTTACCTAACATGAGAATGACAGACAGACTCCACACCACACAAGTGCCACACAAGATGCTACCACACTTCCACGCAGAAAAAAGACTCAACACCCACACAGAAGAGGAGACACGACCACAAACAGAAGCCATCTGCAGCTGCACCACTACCGCCCACTTCAAACCACCTCTGACCCTTGACAAGAAGCAAACTGACACCCACCAATGAAGATGTGGCACGACCACGAACACGAAGCCAAACAACAAGTCACAGTCCACCAGCTCAAAATCCCCCCAGCAACTAAGACTAAACCTGAGCATAGCCAGGCCCCCACCTAAGCAGAACACACCCCCAGCCATCAGAACACAGCCAAACCCCCCTACCAATCAAGAACACAGGCCAAACACCCCAACCGCAATCAAGTCACACCCCCACTAGCAGTTAAAGGAAGAAGCAGCTGCAAGCTCACAATTAACTCTGAGAAGCACAGAAGCTGAAGAAAACAACCTGAAGATGAATAATTGCAGACTTTCACTCCGAAACGTTGCTAGATACTTCATTCTACGTGGGAGAAAAACCCGAATAACCAAAGATCTATAATATATATATATTATATATATAATATATAATATATTATATATATATATATATTATATATAATATATATAATATATATATATATATATATATATATATGTTTTTTAGGGCTCTCCGAGGTACTTTACATTTGTGCTGTTTAGTGTTCCTTCGGGTATTATCCCACGTCAATTGTAGTTCTGTTAAATTGTTAGGCTCATTGTAAAGAACTACAATGAGCTACAAACTGATTTAACAGAACTACAATGACGTGGGATAATACCGAAGAAAGCTAAACAGCACACCACATATATATATATATATAGTATATCAATACCAGAAAAGCCATATAGCCTGTCCCAAATTGCTTTCCAGGATATCCATATTAAAGCAAATCAAATGGCTTTTCATTACTATACCAGGATCTGATAACTGACAAGAATGCAGATATTCTATTTCCTCTCTTATTTTGTCAAAAGTCGTCCCACAGAGTTCCTCTTGATATTTTCTTTAGGGTTTAACTGAGCACAGAAAGCCAAGAAATTTTCAGTTGCGCCATCTCATAATATTCAATAAGCCCCAGGGAGTGCTTCACTGGAAGTCAAAGTAATTCTCTTCCTTCAAAGGAATCTGAACAGGTAGGAAAAAAAAATGCAGGAGATGTTCTCCACAGAGAACTTTCACTGAAGCTGAGAGAAAGGAAGAGTTTGCATAAAATAATAAAAACAGCCTCCCTGTTAATGACTGGGAGAATTAGCTACTTCTTTCACTTGCGACAGACAGTTAAAATGGATTTCAGCTCAGTGAGAGGTAAACTCCACATTTCTTCAATTGGTTTCTCAGACCATAGAAATCGTTTAAAGGGATCCAATCTTTGTTTTCATGAGCAGCCCGCATGGAATTACTACAACTCTTCCATGTTAACTAGTTATGTAATTATGATATAATTGGTGATTTGAGTTGCTGTGTTGTCCAATAATAATACTGCAGTCCCTAATGGGATGGCAGCTGACAATCTTGCCTTGGAGTTAGGTTCCATCCTTGCAACCACAAAACACCAACAATGAAAGAGAACAAAATTAGTGCATGTTGGCAGACATTGAAAAAAAAAAAAAAGAAACTCCAGCAGATAGTCAGACATTTCATTCTGGGGAAAAAAATCTCATTTGAACATTACTATCTAAAACTGAAACTTTTGTGAATTGCTTGTACTGTTTTGCAGCCAATGCCCATAACAAAATAACATAGTTGGAAGGAACCTTGGAGGTCTTCTAGTCCAACCTCCCAGCTCAAGCAAGAATCCTATACCATTGCCAAACAAGGTGGCTGTCTAAGTCTCTTTTTAAAAACCTCCATTATGGAGCACCCATAACATCTGAATAAGCAAGTTTTCATTCACTACTGGTTAATTGTTTTTATTGTAGGTTCTAGTTTGCTTCCTCTCCTAACAGACAGAAGCATCAGGTGAAGGCTAAGCAGAATCACATCTGAACCTGTACAATTAGCACGGCCCACCTCCCCAAGGCTGTGTGCTTTTCTCCTCTTCTCCCTGTACACCAGTGAATGCATATTCAAACAGATCCATCTGTTAAAATACTGAAATTTGCAGATTGATAGAACAGTGATTAGTTCTCATTCGAGACAATGATGAATCTGCATTACAGACAGGGAGGTTGTACAACTTGCCTCATGGTGTAACTGGAACAATCTGTGAGAACTGAATACACTCAAAAACCATAGAAATGGTGGAGACTTTAGGAGAAACCTCCCATACTACCACCTCATAACAAATACTTAGACAACACAGTATCAACAGTAGAGGACCTTCAAAATTTTTAGGTTCTATTATATCACATGACCCAAAATGGAACCTAAACCAAAAACGTCATCAAAAAAGAACAATAAGAATTGTTCTTTCTGCACCAATTTAGAAGCTCAAACTTGCCCAGGAGCTGCTGATCCAGTTCTACAGAGGGAATATAAGAGTCTGTCATCTGCCACCTCTAGAACGTGTGGTTTGGTTCTGCAACAAACAAGACAAGACTACAGAGTATAATTAGGACTGCAAGGAAAAATACAATTACTACCAAACCTGCTTCCAATCAAGGACCTATGTACTGCCACAAGTCAAAAGAGGGCTTGAAATATTATCAGACCCCTTACATCCTGGACATAAACTGTTTCAACTTCTTCTTTCAAAACAATGCTATAGAACACTGCACACCCTTATAACAACTAAGATACAAGGGACAGTTGTTCGCCAATGCCATCACTTCTGCTAAACAAATGAATTCCCTCAACACTGTCCAACTATTTACAAAGTCTGCACTACATTTCTATTAATCTTTCATCCACTCCTTATCACCATCCCCTCCACTTGTGACTGTATGACTGTAACTTTGTCTCTTGTATCCTAAACAATTTTTATGACTCTTTTCCTGTATGATTTGATGCTTATTGTACCCTATAAATATATATAATATAAATATAATATCATGATAATATTATTTTACTTATCCTAACCCTAACCCTTATGATTTCGTTGACTCTTGACGAATGTATCGTTTCTTTATGTATATAGAGCGCATTTGCACCCAGACAAATTCCTTGTATGTCCAATGCACACTTGCCGCCAATAAAAGAATTTCTAATTCTTAATTCTAATTCCTTGATTAGTTAAATAAATTAGTTAAATACATTAAGATCAGCAAGGTACCAACAGGATCATGGATGCTAATTCTAAAGTGGCCGAAAATCCTTTGTCTGTCTGTCTCTTGAAATGCCCTAAAAGTTCATATTGGCACCAGGTTTTAACAGACTGAGTAATTCTATGGAAAGTCCAAGAAAAAGCAAAGCTGAAATTTCCACCTGATTTCCTATTGCTAAACAATTAGGTTTCTCCTTTGTTCTGATTTTTAATTAAATGCTAAAACCACAGGGGGGTTCCTTATTAAAGTATGTAAAAGTCAAATAGAAGACACATTATATTAAAAGGCCACCTTTAAAATAGCTCGTTGCAAACAAGAATATTCTGCACTCCTGGATCCCTTTGAAAGCCAAGGTTTAAAAAAAAAAAACACCAGAAAGGCAAAAAGTCAGGGAACAAAGAAACGAAAGAAACTCAAAGGAATTCTCAGAAGAATATATTATGCTTTGCATACTTCATAGGAAAAAAAGACTTTTCTGTAGTAACTGCTTTGCTCAACTTCAACTTCTTCAAAGAAAGAACAAAAGGTGTATTTATTCTAAGGATGATGTTATTGTTAAGTGTGCATGCTGGTGTTTCAGTGGTACAATCTAATTAATAATAATTAAAAGAGCTATCTAGATATTTTGAAAACCTTTTTTGCTTCCGTCCGGAAAAAGAAGCACGGTAGACCGGGTTCCAACAAATAACGTTATTAAGTTAACATCAACAGACTTATAATTGTAATTGATACTATAAAATTGAAGCACAAAACTGATGAACCAACCGACACACTGGAAGAAATATATGAGAATTAAATGTTTTTATGTTATGTAAAAAAAAAAAAAAAATGCTTTTTGTTCTTTATAGACCCCAAGTCCAGGCGCGTTTTTTATCAGCAAATGGATTGCAATGGCTTCTGCTATCATTGCTTTGTGCGGGGTAGGAAATACGTTATAAAATTCATCAGACCCAAGAATACCTGTAAGTCCATTTTATTTCTAGCCTGGGTGCATCTTTAATGCTTTGACTTTTTTTTCTGGCTGGAGTGAATTTCCTTGTTTCGTCATTAAATACCCTAAAAATTGACGGGTCAGTGAGCCAGCCAGCATTTATTCTTTTAGGCTGGATTCTCTAAATTTGCTTCGCACTTCTCTTAGTCATTTGCTTCTAATTGGGATCGTGTTTTCGCTGAAATTTAGGACATTATCAAAGTATGAAACAAACCCTTTTAGGTCCGTTTAATAGGCGGTTCCATGAGGCCTTCTGGACAACGCCCTAGGACAAGGCTCCACTCTTAATTGAAGTCTGTTACAATTTGAATGCCCCTCTATGAGTTACTATTTGTTTTGTGCCTCGGCCGTTATTTGGGCTTCTTACTGGAAGCGCTGATATGCCTGAGCCAAATCAAGTTTCACAAAAAATTTCCTCCCCCAACTTGAGTGCAGTAAGTGCTGCACGACTGTACCGGATATGCGCTCTACTGCAGTGCATGGTTCAAGGTAGCCTTTTGTAGTCGGCCACAGATGCGTTACTGACCCGTCAGGTTTTACAGGTGTTACTATTTTGGTGTTCCCACCTAGCATGGTTCAATTGGTTCTATGACCCCTTGAGCAATCAATTTGTTTAATTGCTCATCTATTTTGGGCTTTAATGCCAAAGGGACTCGTCTGGCTTTTAACCTTCTTAGGTGCTATCTGAGATCTAAACTAAAGAAATTGGGGTCCCCCGGTACCTGCTTTAGCAGTTGCCATCGAAATGTCCTGGAATTCGTGGAGCAGGTTCTCTTCCAATTGTTGCGGCTATTTCAGCTTTACTCCGTCATCCCGAGCCTCAATGTGTGCGAACCATTCATGCCCAGAAGCTGGGATGGTCTCGGTCAACGAAAGTCAGTGGCAGACTTCGTCGTGTTGCTTTTGTAAGTGACTTTTGAAGTGCCCAGACCTACACAGGAATCCTATTTCTTGGTAGTCTTTAGAATTAATTTTTGTTCTTGAGCTTCTTTTGTCTTATGTTTGGAAAAAACCAAACCCCTGATTGATTTCCAAGACACCATTGATAGAAAGATCCTGAGTACCTCCATTTTCACAAGCGCTTCATTCCAATGCGTCACTACAATTTTGACTTTTCTGCCACTTTCCGTCTGTGCCGCTTCCGATTGTGACAGTATCTGATGGAGTTTTTTCTCGGTTGCTGGTTCCTTTGCTGCGCTCCCATTTTTTGTCGGGCTTGCCCTTGGTTCCAGTTTTGGTGGGGAATACTGTGTCCGCCTAGACTGCATATATATACATATACAGATTCGGCAGACTCTTCGGGATGTGTCCCTCTTCTCGGCAAGCCCGACAAGATGCATCAAGGAACCTGCACTTGGCTCGGGGGTGGTTTCCTCTCAGCCAGCACATTTCCTTGCCAATTTCTTCTCGCTTTCGTGACTGTTTTGGTTTCCATACAGGCATGGACCTCATTCGTCATCTCTGCCATGTCTGATGACCCCCCCCTTGTTTAGGTCTTCGTGGTGTGTGGTTGTGGCAGCTTGCTTACTTCCCTCTTGGTAAGGTTGTTGTGTCAGTATTGCATTCATTCAGCTTCATTGTGGCCTGCTGATTGTCTTTGAGCTTCTGCAGCGGTGGCTCCAGCGATCACTTCTGGCCACAGTTATGTTAGGTCTTTAAGAGTTTACTTTGTAGAGTAGGAGCCCTTTAGACCTAACATGACACAATCTCGGCATGGCTTCATCCATATTCTGGAATTCGCAAGCTCCTCCCAGATGGCGGGAAAGCTTGCCACGAAATCAGCAATGGTCTTGTCTTCACCTTGGTCTCTTTTTATAAGAATCGTGTCTCTTGATGAGATTGAGACAACCGCAATGTAGTGGCATTTAGCATTCAGTTAGCTCAGACCAGGTCATTCTGTTTTCACGTCTCTGGGCTTCGCCCAATGCCTTGCCATTTTGAACATGGCTGGCCACAACGTGTTTTGGAAGACAGGCCCGCTTTCGCTGATCTGAAATTTCTTCCTGCTCTCCAGAAACATCAGGAAGCGATCGATATAAGACTCCCAATCTTCCTCATTGGGGTTGAAGGGTGCAGGAGGTGCATTGCTACCAGCCATCTCATCTAGCGTGGTTGTTCTCTTGCCGCGGTCTCCGCTTTAGGACGATCCCATCCTCGTCGCCAGTGTTCCATCCGGAAAAGAAGCGCGGTAGACTGGGTTCCAACAAATAACTCTATTAGTTAACAGCAACAGTAATGGAACATTGGCTCAGCTGCGGCAGCCCTTTTTATAGAGGCTTGCCTGCTGGCTTGTAGCGAATGACATTGTTTTAACTTTGCCGCCTTTGAGCGGCTCCTTGGATTGGTTCCTAATCAACCAATCCACTATTGGCCTTCCTGGCCAATCAGAATAGACTACTTGGAACCTTCCAAGTTATACAGAACACTTTAGATGCTCATAATTGCTCCTGCTCTCCTAACCTAAGTTCAAGGTTGCAGAATTCATTTTGCAACAATCAATATATTAACAACCTATAGCCATGATGGCAAACCTTTGGCACACGTGCCACAGGTCGCACATAAAGCACTGGTGAGATTCGAATTGTTTTACTACCGGTTCTGTGAGCATGGCTTGGTGGACATGGCAGGAGAAAGATGCTGTAAAATCTCCAGTCAGAGGTGTCATTTGCCGGTTGTCCGAATTTGTCAAAATTTCTGCTACTGGTTCTCCAGAACTGATCAGAAAACCACTTCTGAATACTGGTTCTCCAGAATACTGGTTCTCCAGAACTGATCAGAATACCACTGCTGAATACCACTTCTGACACAGAGCCATTTGTGCGGGCATGTGAGCTCCAGCCAAACTTAACTGTACTGTGCATGTCTCCAAGCTTATTTTCAGCCTGTTTTTCAGCCTCCCAGAGGCTCGAGGGAAGCCTTTGCAGGCCAAAAAACAGGCCTATTTCATCACTTCCTAATTTCCAAAAAAGGCCTCAAAGTGGCCGAAAATAATCTGGGAGGTGTGCAGTGCAGGTAAGAGGGTGGTTGCACGGGGGAAAATCATGCATGTATGTGAAAGCGTGGGGGAGCTATGCCCATTACCTTCTGGGTGCTGGCATGTGAGTGTGCATGTGCGAGTGCGTGCACAATTTTCGGCACAGGAGCCCAAAAAGGTTAGCCACTACTGACCTATAGGAAGACTCTGTGATGATCTGCCTGAGAATCTGCTCAGCCCAATCTTGCTCACATTACCCCAAGGGATGCCTTCAGTGAAGATCAGTGGCAGGAAAATGACAGATATTCCTTTCCTTCTGATGTACCCGCCCCCCTCAAACTAACATTGAGACTATTAGAATGGAGCTACTTTGCATTCACTTCACTTGTTGCCAGTAAGTTTATGGATCCATTTTAAAGTACATTTTAAACTAAACAACACTATGGAGCAGGGATCTCCAACCTTGGCCGCTTTAAGACTTGTGGACTTCAACTCCCAGAATTCCTCAGCCAACAACGCTGGCTGAGAATTCTGGGAGTTGAAGTCCACAAGTCTTAAAGCGGCCAAGGTTGGAGACCCCTGCTTATAGAGCACTGCACACCAGAATAACTGTACAGAAGGAAAGTTTTTTCCCCGAATGCCATCACTCTGCTAAACAAATAATTCCCTCAACACTGTCCAACTATTTACAAAGTCTGCACTACTATTACTATTAATCTTCTCATCACTGTTTATCATCGATCCTCTTCCACTTGTGACTATATGACTGTAACTTTGTCGCTTGTAGCCCTTACTATTTATATGAACTGTTTTCTAGTATGATTTGATTGCTTATTGTACCCTATGACTATCATTAAGTGTTGTACCTTATGAATCTTGACTCTTGATGAATGTATCTTTTCTTTTATGTAAATCTGTTGAAAAACAATTGCTAAAGTGTAGCAGTATTTGTTTTGGGATGGACTTATTTTTTTTAAAGAGAAAGCATTTTTGTCTGGTGTAGCCCCAGCTGGTTGGACCAGAGCCAGCTTGCATACATCAACAGCACAAATAGAATAAACTCAACTCCAACCTTTATGTTGCTTTCTTTCTTTTTGTTTTTGTTTGCAGTTAATTAAACTTCTGTGGAACAAGTGACAGGAATCCTCCCTCTTTGCCTGTTCCCAAACAAATTAGTCATGCAAAATCCATTTATATCTGGCACAGAAAATGGATGGTGAAATCAGGTTTGAGCAGAACTGTCTGGCATGAAGAACACTCGCACCTGTGAATTTCTAGGTTGATGTGGGTAAGGGAAGGGAAGCTATGTCAGTCATATGGAGCTCATTAATTAATACAATTGTGCCTTAAAGAGCTAAGAGCTTAGCTAAAAGGCAGATGGCTCCATTTGGGCATTGCGGATGAAAAACCAAGATGCTAATTAAGGCTTTCCCTCTAGACAGGGATCAACAGCAGGTGAACATGAAAGCTTGAAAATTGAAGTACAGGAAAACTTCATAAAAGAGTCCACATCGACTCAAGAAATCACTCCATCCTTGCTGACTGGAGCAAAGTTCATCAGTGGAAACTGAGGCTCCAGCCTGAGATGAGTATGCCAGGGTTTTTAAGAAGCATAAGAATAATAGAGTTGGATGGGATCTTGGAGGTCTTCTAGTCCAACCCCCTGCCCGAGCAGGAAACCTTATACCATTTTAGAGAAATAGTTGTCCAATCTTGTCTTGAAAACCTCCAATGTTGGAGCACCCATGATTTCTGGAGGCAATGGGTCTCAGTGATTAATTGTTCCAACTGTCAGGAAATTTCTCCTTAATCCTAGGTTGCTTATCTCCTTGATTAGTTTCCATCCATTGCTTCTTGTCCTGCCCTCAGGTGCTTTGGAGGACATGTTGACCCAACCCCTCTTCTATGTGGCAGCCTCTAAGATATTGGCAAAAAAAAAAATCAGAAAATAAAATACAAGCTGAATAGTCAAGATCTTGTTGATGATCCAAACTCTGTCAAGGATCTTGGAGTACTCATCTCTAATGANCAAAAAGGCATTAAGAGTTGTTAATCTAATCCTACGTAGCTTCTTCTCTGGTAATATCACACTACTAACTAGAGCATTCAAACATTTCCTAGACCAATACTCGAATACAGCTCATCAGTCTGGAACCCGCATTACATATCTGATATTAACACAGTTAAGAAAGTCCGGAAATATTTCACAAGAAGAGTTCTCCGCTCCTCTACTCGTTGTAGAATACCTTATGCCACCAGACTCGAAATTCTAGACCTAGAAAACCTAAAACTACACCGCCTTCAGTCCAATCTAAGTATAGTATATAAAATTATACATTGCAATGTCCTACTTGTCAAAGAATACTTCAGTTTCAACCATAACAATACAAGAGCAAACAATAGATACAAACTCAAGGTAAAACACACCAAACTTGATTGCAGGAAATACGACTTCAGCACCAGAGTGGTCAATGTCTGGAATACTCTTGTTATGAGAATACAGCATTTCACGAAGGCATGCCAACATGAGGATCTGTTTGTCAGATGCATGCCCATCCCCTCACAATTTCAGCCTCCATGCTGCAAAATAATCAGCTGCTGATTATTCTCTTATCTTTATGCCAATGGTGGCTCATTTTTGAAGAGGATATTCTAAGACAAAATAAAATTGCAGAAAATCAGAATATTGGGTTACTTGATTTTCTGGGTTTTGGAAGAATATTTGCATATTCTCCACGAGGACTGAATTTTGCACGCAGGAAGTCTTAAGCTTCTTTTGAAATGAGTGCAAATAAAATATTCTCAAACAGCAAGGAAGAAAATATCTGTCAGAAACTCCTTATAGCTCCTTGAATAAGAATAGCCAGAAGTTGGGGATTGAACCTCTGTAATTTAATAATATGATCGATATGATGATATGGATATGATGATCCAATGGATGGAAATTAACCAAGGAGAGAAGCAACCTAGAACTAAGGAGAAATTTCCTAATGCAGAGAGCAATCCACCACTAGAGTAGCTTGTCTAAAGAAGTTGTGGGTGCTTCATCACTGGAGGTTTTTAAGAAGAGACTAGACAAGCATTTATCTGAAATGGTGGGATCTCCTACTTCCTGTAAGCAGAAGGCTGCACTAAAAAACCTCGAAGCTCTATTACTCTATGCTGAGATAATTCCCCGTTAAGAGAATGAGCGCATACAGAGAGAAGTAGTGAGAGAATTGTTTGACTAATATACATACAGCACACAGATACAATGTACAGTAAATGTAGGTTTTTACTTCCAGAAACGTTAAACAAAGTTCAAACACAGTCCAAAGTCATTCACAGGTAAAATCAGTCAGTTTTTTAATCCAGGGATAATCCAACACCAAAGTCCAGTGTCAAAAAACAGTTCAGTATCAGACTTACATCAAATCCAGAAATGGCAGTCAATTAGGAAAAATGGAGGAACGGCAATACTTTCCAACAGAAGGAAACAGAGATTCACTGAGACACATTCTCTTCTGAGACTAAAGGCCCTGTCACACTGGCCGACAGATGCAAAACATTTGTAAAAAGGACACAGCAGTCAAGAAAAATGTTCCATCCGTTGTTGTCCGCTCTCAAAAGGGGCAAAAATTTGCATAACCAGAGCGGACAACACGGAAAGGAACGGACGGGGGGAGGACGCAGGGCGGAGTGGCAAGCGGACGCATCCATGGAGCCTAAGCATGGAAGCGGATGGGAGCGGATGGCAATGCCTGCACGGCTTCCCGGGGGCCACAGCAAAGTGGCGCGGAATGAAAACGGATGCAGCAGCGGAAGCCGAAGGCGGATGAAGCGGATGCACAGCAGAAGCCTAGTGGATGCCTAGCGGAAGCCTAGCGGATGCCTAGATGGATGCCTAGTGTTCACTGCACATGCGGGGAGGATGCATTGTGTAAGCCCCGCAGATATAAAGGAGCAGCTCCCAAGCAGGTTCAACATTCAGAGGAAAGACCTGCTTCCAGACACATCGCCTGCCTGCCTGCCTGCCTGACTGACTGCCAGCCTTGCTGCCTGCCTGCCAGCCTTGCTGCCTGCCTGCCAGCCCTGCTGCCAGCCCTGCCTGCCTGCCTGCTTGCCAGCCTGCCTGCCAGCCAGCAACCCCACAACCATGGGGAAGAAGAGAAAGCCTCAGCATCTGCTGCCAGCCCTGGCAAGAGGGACAGGCCACCCTCCCATCCCTGGCCCTCACTCTGCTTCTGCTGGGGCTTCTGCAGCATGGGCTCACTCTTGGGGCTGGGCTTCTGCTGCTTCTGCTTCTGAGAGCTGATGATGATGCTTATGGCGATGGTGCTTCTGCTCGTGCTTACTCTGCTGATCTGCTTCTGGAGGTGTGCTTCTGCTGTGCTTACTCTGCTGATGCTAGCTTCTGACGGGTGCGTGCTTCTGCAGGTGCTTACTCTGCTGAGCTGCTTCTGGCGGTGGTGCTTTGCTGGTGCTTACTCTGCTGATGCTGATCTGGTGGTGGGCTTCTGCTGGTGCTTACTCCTGCTGAGCTGCTCCTCATCCTGCTGCTGCTGGTCTGCCTGGTCCCTGTCGTGCTCTGTCCTGTCGTCTCCTGGTCTGCTCGATGCTCCTGTCTGCTGTCCTGCTCATGCTCCTGGTCCTGCTCTCTGTGATGCTGCTGGTGCTCCTGTCCGCTAGTGCTGCTCGTGCTGTGCTTACTCTGCTGCGCTGATCCTGTCCTGGCTGTGCTGCTGCTGCTGCTGGTCCTGCCTGCTGGTCTGCTGGTGTGTTGTGGAGAGCAGCCCCTACAACCTGGAAGCCCCTCTGATGAGGTCCATGTGGTCCTGCCAAAGGGAGAAGAGGCAGATATGCAAAAAGGGACAGGAGCAATACAAAACATCGAGGAGGAACATGAGATGAGGTTGCTGGAGTGCTGAGAGAGAATGAGTATCTATGGCGGAAGGGATACAGCTCTATAGGGACAACCAAGAAAGCAGGCTGCTGGAGAGAGAAGGCGGAGAGCCTGGCTTACACTTCGGAGTGCTCCTCGGCTGGTGATAACACACATGCACACTGAACAGGAAACCTGCATCTCAAGAAATTCGGCAGGCTGTGGTCAAGCTGACGGACAGAGAGACCTATGTCATGGCCAAGTGCAGCTTCCTGGAGGGTGAGATCTGCCACGCGAGGAGCAGCCCCTCTCACACCCTCACTCCAGGTAGCCTGCTGAGAGCCAAGTCCTCTTCCGGCATGGAGAGTCAGCTCCTGTACTCCAGCAGGTGTCTGTGTAGCGCTCCACAACGGAGAACCCGTTGGACAGCTGTTCTAAACCATGGCGGAGCGCGTGGAGGACTCCCTGGTGCAATGGAGAAAGGAGACGGCACTTCCACCACAGTCCTCCCCGCATCCACACCCACTCAACCTTCACAGAAAGACAAGAGAGCCAGAGAGGAGGGACAGAGCCACACTGTCCTGCTGGAGATAAGAGACACCATCAAGGAGCAGCATAGATATACCTCTATCAGCTGGTACACACTGCTCCTCATCTTCCAACTGCAAGCCTTCCTCACCTGTGGAAACAGACCCTCATGGACAAGCGAACCCAGGACCAGGTGGTGAAGACAGGATCACCGATCTGCTTCCAACCCTCCACGAGTCCAGATGAACCTGCTCCACCCAGTCCAGATCTGCTCTCCACCCAGGTGATGTCCTCCCATTCCAAGGCTTTCACAGGCCCTCACTTACCAGGGATACGGCTAACAGGAGTCCAGCAGCACAAAGGCAGCCCTTCCCAGTCCAGGCATAGGTTCATCAGACGAAACCGTTGCCACAGTTCCACTGATGCACCATGCACCCATGCCACTGCTGCCACGATGCCACCCACGCCACCAAATGCCACCGCCAGCCTCCACCCAGCTGCAGACCAGACAGCCCCACTACACTGCTCCTTCTCCACCCACAGCCAAGCCGGCTCAGTACATCTGTCCTCGGTACTGGGCTGACACCCCATGGCATGGAGGAAGGCGCTCTCAACATCATGGGGCTGAGCCAGCTGTTCTGAGAGCTTCCTCAACACACCATCCCCTGTTGTCCTCTCAGGGCCAGGACACCCAGTGGCGCTTCAGACCAGCACTCCAGCAGCAGCTAACCACACAGCACCAGGACCCTTCCCCCTGAGACTGGACACACCTCTGAGTGACAGAGAAGAGTGCCAGAGATGGGTGTCTACCTGTAACTTTATTTGGACACTTGACTCGGGTCATTTTTCTTTACAGCTTGTTATTAATAAAGATTATCTTTGCTTCACACACTTGCTTTCATTTATTTTTGTTCAGAGGTCTTGGTGAGAAACTTTGGAAATGGTTTAAGCTTTGTATGCTTGTGGATGGTAAGGATAGTAGTGGATGGGCAGGAATACTTTGGATGGGTAATAGCTTGTGGGATGGGTTAAGATAGCAGTTGGATGGTGCAGGGATACCTTTGGGATGGGTAATAACTGTGGGATGGTTAACATAGCAGTGGATGGCAAGGATACCTGTGGATGGGTAATAGCTGTGGGATGGGCAGGGATACTTTGGGATGGGTAAGATAGCTGTGGGATGGGCAGGGATATTTTGGATGGTTAAGATAGCTGTGGATTGATAAACTTCCAGTGCAAGCATAGTGGGACTGTATGGTCCCACTTCCAGCTGCACACCTATGGCCCTTCATTATCAATAACAATGTAAGTATTGATCCACAATTTGAAGATAAACACAACTCTTTATTAAATGCCCTGTTATTGTAGGCCCCACCAACATACATGGCCCAATCTCATCAGTGTGATGAGACAGGCTGAAGGAAGCATCATTAAGCATCTATCATCCTGTCTTGCCATTCCACTGCTCCAGCTGGGGAGTTGCACCAGTGTTTCAGGAGGTTGCGCTGCTTCTTCCCTTCACGTGAGGCTCTGTTGGGGCCTTGCACATCCTCAGTGTCTATCAGGTTTCACCCTTGCCTCCATTCCATGTCCCCATTGCCTTGTTTGAGGTCCACGACCTGTTCTGCAAGACTGGGTAGCGGGGTGCGCATGAGATTGTGCAGGATGCAACAAGCTTCCACGATGTTCCTCACGGTCTCTGGGCGATGCTGCATGGTGGTGAGAAAGTACTGGAACCTGTTGGCCAGGATGCCAAAGGCGTTCTCCACCACCCGCCTTGCCTTGGAAAGCCTGCAGTTAAAAGATCCTCTCTTCACGGGTGAGGTATTTGGAGTGTAGGGCTTCATGAGGTAGGTTGTTAGGGAGAAAGCGTCATCCCCCACGATGAAGTAGGGCACATCTTGCGTGTCGTTGGGCAGCGGTCTGGATCTGGGAAGCCCATGATGAGGTTGCATTCCAGCCCCTCCTTGAGGTGACTGGCGTTGTATACCTGGGCATCTGAAGCTGACCCGTTGCCTGAAGCATCGATGTACATGGAACTTGTAGTACAGCATCGACCATTGCGAAGAGGATGATGCTGAAGAAGCCCTTGTAGTTGAAATAAGTGGACCCCGACTTGGCTGGCGCTTTGCAGGCCACGTGCTTCCCATCTATGGCTCAACTGTGTGTGGGAAGTTCCACCTCTGATACCACTGCTTCTGCAACTTTCTTCCAGCCTTCTTCAGTGGAGGGGCACTGGAGGAGCTCTCCAGGTATTCTTCGATGATGGCGCATCACTTCTCTGACCACAATCTGATGGTGTTGTGTGGCACCCTCAGCCGTACTGCATGTCCTCTAGGTGGTCCCTGAGGCCAGGTGGCGCAGAGTCAGTGCCACCTTGAGCCCAGGGTCCAGCTGGGCGGAAGTTGGTGCTCTGCTTGGTCAACCTGGGTGTCAGCCGCTCCACAGCTTCGTCAAACATGGCTGGAGGCATCCTCATGAAGTCCTGGAATGCACGAGGGTCTTCGTTCCTCAGCTCCACCATCAGCTTGTTGTACAGTCCGTACTCTGCTTTCTCCCGATCCATCTTCAGACCCAGACGCTACTTGGCCGCCTCCTTTTCTTCTGTAGAACAGTTGAAAGAGCCTGTAGATGGCTTTGCTCTTGTTGCAGAACGATGGTGGCTACCAAAAGGACTGTGTTACGACCCATGGTGGACATGACTGGATGTGTGGAAGAGCAAGAGGCAGATGAAGGCTGCAGAGGTCTGCACAGCAGGGCTGCTGGTCTGAAAGTGAGATACAGGTGAGTTGCTCCTTCTTTTTATAGGCAATATAGGTTTTCCCTAAGTGTCCTTTTGCATCCTCTAGGCATCCTTTAAGATCCTTAATATCCGAGATAGGTCCCTCTGCGAACGTTTTTTCTGTTTTAAATGCTTTGTATGCGAGCTGCATCCGCTTTCAATCCTTTCTCCGTCCGTGCTACTAACGCTGTGCGTCCATTCCGTGTCCGTTCCGCTTCCTCCCTGTGTCCACTTTTTGCTTCAGCGGATTTAAGTTGTGCAGATGCGCAGTGGATGCCTAGCGGAGTGTAGCAGAGCGCGTAACGGATGATGACGGATGCAGAACGGATGTTCCCCGTATGCGTTGCGGATGCAGAACGGACGCGTTGGACTACATCGGACGCGTTGGATACATTTTCCGCTCAAAAAGTTTTGAGCAGCTCAAAACTTTTTGAATGGATGGAACCTCAGTGGACGGGTGCTGTACGGATAGAGAGGAAGAAAAACGGATGCAGTGAGTACAAAACGGATGCATCGCGTTAACCAACGCGTTTTACATTCTCTTTCCATCTGTTGGTGCAGTGTGACATGGGCTTAAGACCAAGACTAAACAACCCAAGTTTCTGGCTCCATCTTATGGCCGTTTTAGAAAACACACCCAATTACACTTTTGGATTTTCTTAAAGATACAGTTTTAAAATATCTATCCTGGTTTATATATTTCCAACCCAAATCACTGCTAGGTGACTTATATTCCTAATATTCTATGCTTTATATTCTATGAATTAAGTCAAAGGAAAGACAATTTCTGTATTTTCTTTGTTCATATTCAATGTACGTGCTCTAATTAAAACACCCACTTCCACTGTAGAGCCTTAATGGTAGGGTTTTAATTTGTACCCAGATTTATCTCTTCTTGCATGTTCAGACAAATATGCAACTAAACTTTAGTGTTGTTTGAATTTAATTTATAATAAGGGATAGCATATATGAATATAATGCACAGAAATACATTGTACTATTTGTTGAAATCGTTGGCATAGACAGCACATTCAGTGTTCGGCATAAAGAGACATGCATAATTAGAAAAATGTGGGCTAAAAATCTTTGCAAATCTCTTCTAAAAAATTTATCGCCCAACAAAATAAACTTGATGATTTGAAGCAACCTATTTTCTCAGCTCTTTCAAGAAACAGAAAAATACTAAGATCCTGGAACTGCTGTAGCACTTAACTGCTGAGTTATAAGCAACAGGAAAAATAAGTGGGAGAGGCAATAATCAAATATTTTTTTCTGAATTTTCCATGTCATTCTGAAAAAAATGTGCATTTTGATTATCTCTTTATCTACAGATTACTGCAGCTGTAGGAAAACCTCTCTGGCAAAACTGATTTCTGATTAATACTTTGAGAGGATGGCTTGAATTTCTTGTAACAGCTGCAAACGGTTAGTGATTCACCTGTTGCTTTGCTCCTTTCCTCCCATCTCTCTCTTTGAGGCTCATCAGAAAGAAGGTGGAATAGTCAGGCCAATGTACTTTGAATTTAAATGAAGAAGATGTACTCGAGAGCTGGAATTAACTAATTGGGGATTCAGGTCTGGAGTGATCATGGCGGAATGAGCAACTGAGGTGTTTACTAACAGACCTGAGTCCAAATTTCTTGGAAATACTTTACTTGGTTATTTTTTCTTTTGTTTAACTTTGATGACCACAGCATTCTGCTTAGTGCTGGAATCTGAGTTAAAACATCCACAACCATAAAAGCTAGCCTTTCTCAAGATTGTTAGAAAAAAAGAAAAGCTTTTTTTCTGAATGGGAAATGGAAGCAGCAGCTGTCACTTTCTGGATATAATGCTCCAGATCACTCCCCAGCATTCATAGTGGATGGAAATATAAGGGCTATAGAAAATGATGCCCTTTCCCAGTACCCCTTCATTTCCAAGGACACAAATCTATATTTTCTCCATGTGCACTAGCATCCCCCTTTCTCTCTCTCTCACACACCCACAAAATCCCCACAGCTATAATGCTTTTTTCTTCCCCACCCATTTCCCATTGTGCTTTCATCTTCCCTCTTCCTGGGTTTTTCCAATTGAGTAGGTGGGGAGAGATACACATCCAGATTTTATTTCCCCCAAGGCAGCGTTCTAGGACCAACTCTCTTTATACTTTACATAAATGACTTTGTGATCATATTCAGAGCAACTACATTCTCTTCACTGATGATGTAAAACTATTTAACACCGACAATGCTGCTACCCTTCAAAAAGATCTTGATGATGTGTCAGAATGGTCAAACAAGTGGCAAATTCAAATCTCAACAAACAAATGTTCTATCTTACATATTGACAAAAAAAAAATCAGAAAATAACATACAGGCTAGACAGACAAGACCTTGTAGATGTCTCTCAATCTATCAAGGACCTTGGAGTATTCAACGCCGGTCCCACTGCACTTACGGATGCAAAGAGGATGTAAAACGTTAAAAAAAGCTTGCC
>BHFT01008638.1:0-11221 GCA_004320025.1 Laticauda laticaudata
AGTGAGCACCTAGAAGCCAAGAGGAACATATGTGCCAAATTTCAAGTTTGTAGGCTTTATGGTTCTGGAGATTTTGTCATGATGTGTGAGTGGTCTTTCGCTTTTATATATATAGATAGATTTTAGCAAAACTTTTATATATGTGCCAGTCTGAAATGATTCCATGCTTCTCCCTGATACATTTATGGTTCCTTTGCTTTTCCATGGTTAGCATAATTCAACAACCTTCAAACATTTTATATATTTACGAAGCTGGCACCTTGGCAGAACAAAGACTCCTAGGCTGGAGCCAAAGCAAATTTACCAGCAGTTCCAACCGAATGAAATTTTTTCCAAGGTGTCCAGGGAGAAGCCAAGATCAAATGCCAGATTGTTTCTTAGCTTTAATCTTTGCTCTGCAGGACAGGTAAACCAGCCAGGAAGTTGATCTAAGCAAATCAGAAGTTGCGCCCTTGCCTAAATTGAAGTACGGGGAGGAAAGTTAAGAAAATGGCTTGGAAACCAAAATCTCGTTGCAGAAGATAGAATGATAGGGTTGAAAGGGACTTTGGAGGTCTTCTAATCCAACCCCACTGCTTGAGCAGGAGACCTTATCCATTAAAAGCTTGGGTTATTGATAGCAATCCTTCTAAATTACCTACCAGATTCCTTCTTTATAGAGAAAAGAACTGCTTCAGTGGAAAATACTTGTACCTTGTTCTTCATTTTTGCTTTCTCATTTATCATTTCACTCCTTTGAGGAGGAATACAGCTAGATCAGGTATGGGACCTGATCCAAGAAATTCGTATTTTTCTGAACTCATACCTCCCTCGTTCCCTTGACAAACACCGACTACCTTAGATAGCGCTAATTCCTTCATTAATTTGTAGCATCTTCCGGCAAACATTCCTAAAATTTTCCAAGCGTTCTGTGCTTTCCATAACTTTGGGGTTATTTCCAGATCTCTGGGAATCCCATCTTAATTTGTTGTGAAATGTATAGCTTACTTGACCTGGGAGCTGAACTTTATAAGATAATATACACTTTATAGGAATTGTTGCTTATTTAATTGACTGTTGAATTGTATCCCGCCTTTATTATTTTTAAAACAATCCAAGGTGGTGAACATATCCAATATTCCTCTCTCATCCTATTTTCCTCACAACAACAATTCTGTGAGGTGGGATGGGATGAGAGAGGGAGGGACTGGCTCAAGTCACCTAGCCAGTTTTCATGCCAAAAGCAGGAAAGAATAAAATAGAATAGGGTAGAGTAAAGTAAAGCAGAACAGAACAGAAATAAGAAATGGATGAATAGAGAGTAGAGTAAAACAGAACAGAATAGGAATAGGAAATGGATGAATAGAGAATAGAGTATAACATAACATAACAGAGCAGAACAGAACAGAACAGAATAGGAAATGGATGAATAGAGAATAGAACAGAGTAGAGCAGAGCAGAGTAGAATAGAGTAGAGTAAATAGAACAGAATAGAACAGAACAGGAAATGGATTAATAGAGAATAGAGAATAGAGTAGAGTAAAGTACAACACAACACAATGCAATTCTTCATTGGCCAAGTGTGACTGGACACACAAGGAATTTATCTCCAATGCAGTAGCTCTCAGCATACATACAAGCAACAAGTGTTAAATCAGGATCATAATCATAAAATACAATCATCATAAATCATAAGATATAACACTCAGTGATACTCATAGAATGCTAAATAAAAGCAACATAAATTGTAAGACACAAAAAATGAAATGATAGTCATAAGATGCTAAAGGAATTGGTAATAAGAAAGACAAGGAGGAGGAGGATAGTAGTACAGCCCTACTACATGGTTGGACATCCTAGGGCACAAGTCATTGTGGTGTGAATTAGTTGTTCATGGTTTCCCACTTTCTAGCCTGGTGCCTTAACCACTGAACCAAACTGGCTATTTGTCAGCGAGTCAGAATAATTACTATAATACAACTTTATTGTATTTTTTTTTCTTGCAATAGAATGTGAACATTGAAAAACTCCAAGGATCATCCATTAACATTACAAGTGAAAATGGTTTGCTCAAAGCTAAATATTTGTATGCTGACTCCTCGTTTCTGACTTCAGTGGCTGGCGACATCTTACTGGGGAACGTCCATGGTAAGAGGGCAAAAAAGATTTCCTTAGAGCAACATTTCTCTACCAAATGCCTTTTTAAGGAAAAGTATTCTTTTTTGTACCCGGTTTAGTGCCTGCCTGTGTTTATGAAACTGAATATAGCACAGCCATTTTTTAAGTGCCTCAGGAGACTTACAAGTTGAGTCAGATTTTGAAGATAACACAGCTCTATTAACAAACAAAATGAAACCTTTTTCTAAGATTATGTTCTCTGAGAAGTATCCTGACATGAGCTAAAACCCAGGTGCCATTTACCAAAAGCTGCAGCCATATGTACAATTGCCCAGAACTAAAGCAATGGGTGAAAACTAATCAAGGAGAGAAGCAACTTAGAACTAAGGAGAAATTTCCTGACAGTTTGTGATAAAAATCAACCATTCAGGAGATACTGGAAACATGTGAACAATAAATAAGAGCTTTATTATGAAGCTTTTGCAAAAGGGAATTCTGCTCATAGGCAGAAGATATGGTTCACAGGAAGGCTGGGGTTTATATACAGGTTCAAATATACAGTCTCTGCCCCTTTCCTGGGTTCACAATCTCCAGCTATATATCCAGCTACGCAACACCCCTATTTTTGTAGCATAACATCTGTTTCCTCATCCTGTTTACCCATTTCCATTTCCAGAAATCTCCATCATTAACATGACACTGGACACCCTAACCTGCCAAATGTATAATCTTTATACAAAACAATAGAGAATTCTTACATAATATTCCAGTGAATTATCACAGGTTATCTTAAGTTAACACAGAGGTTAAAATGGTGTTATCATTGCTTTTATATTTTCACAGGTATAATTCTACATATCACACAGTTAGAACAATTAATCAGTGGAGCTACTTACCTCCAGAAGTTATGAATGCTCCAACACTGGAAGTTTTTAAAAAGATGTCGGATAACCATTTGTTTGAAGTGGTGTAGGGTTTCCTGCCTCAGTAGGGGGTTGGACTAGAAGACCTCCAAGGTCCCTTCCAACTCTGTTATTCTATTTTCTAAAAATTCATTTATTTATTTGAAAAAAGTTATACTACTACCAATGTTATCTAAAACATTCCTAGGTGGCTAAAAAAAAAAAGATGCAAATTACAAAAACAACCAAAGTTCAAACTCGGTACCATAACAATAGCCATTTGGAAAGGTGGGTTCCCATCCTGATTCAACATCTCAGGGAAGAAACAGAGTTTAATAGTCTTCCAGAAGGCTTGGATGATAAGATTCCTCCATATCTCTCAAGGTGAACCAGTTTCTTAGAGCAGGTCATTGTCTCTCAACCTGGATAACTTTAAGATGTGAGGACTTCAATTCCCAGAATCCCCCAGTTAGCATCTGGTGATAGTATCTAGCTGATCAGATACTTATTCGTATCTGCGGGATCAGGTCTCACTAGTATTCGATGGGAGGTTGTTAAAGTATACCGACATTGTAGGCTAGACTTTTGTTTATATCCCACTTTTATTATTTTTACAAATAACTCAAGACGGCAAACGATATGCAACACACCTTCCTCCTCCTATTTTCCTCACAACAACAGCCTTGTGAGGTGGGTGCGGTTAAGGGAGAGTGACTGGCCCAAAGTCACCTAGATGGCTTTCATGGCTAAGGCGGGAGTTCAACTCACGGTCTCCCACTTTCTAGCCTGGTGTCTTAGCCACTAGACCAAACTGGCAAACTAATCCAGCATACCTTGCTCCTCCTATTTTCCTCACAACAGTCTTGTGAGGTGGGTTTGGCTGAGGGAGAATGATTGGCCCAAAGTCACCTAGCTGGCTTTCATGGCTAAGGTGGGACTTGAACTCACGGTCTCCCACATTCTAGCCTGGTGTCTTAGCCCCTGGTCCCCGGATGAGAAGCAAAATGTCTTCAAGGAAAAAATGTCTTCAAGGAAAAACCAAGAAAGTTCAGTTGTCTCTTAAAAATCTGAAGAAACTTCCTGGGTGAGGAGTGAAACATCTTCAAGAAAAAACAAGTCCAGTTGCCTCTTGAAAAAGCCCCTTTGGGACAGAAGAATTGGACCTGAAACATTAGAGAATAGTAGCTTTATTATTCTTGGTAGAAATTATTACTGGGATGTTTTGTGGGACCTACTGATTTGGTGCAGATGCTTCCTGGAAGTTTGGGCTGGTTGAGACAGAAATTCAGTCTTTCTACTGCCAACTTTTCTCCTACTGTTGGTAGACTGCCTGTGTCTTGGGATTCCCACCTAGCATTTAAAGGCGTTGAATGATTGAATATCCTGTATTTTTTCCTACTGGTGGTTAGGATTGTGGGTGTGTGCAGGCCATCTAATTGTAATTCATCCAGACTCCTGGTTTGTGGATTTTCTGTGGGTTGGAGAATACAGTAACTCAGAGCAGAAGTTGGTATTCAGCAATAAGATTGTCCATCAGTCATCAGAATTTTAGCATTGCAGTGATCCCTCGGGTTTTTTTTAGCTCTTCTGTTTGTGTTTGTTTGTTCTCTCGGGGGTTTTTTGTGTGTTCTTTTTTAGTGTGTGTGTTTGTTCTTTCTTCTCTCCCAACCCATCCCTGCATTGAAAAGCATTTCATTTTCTTTTCTAATGAACTGGAGGTTGGCTCAAACTTTGGCTGTTAGTCCAGTGGTTCGAAAATAGCCAGAAAGACTGGGCAAATACACAGGCTTGAATAAATAAATAAAACTTCATGTTTTTAAATTAAATTCTGAGGAATAGCAATGCTGAACCGTGAGGTTGGTTTCATGGATCTCATTAAAAAAGAAAAGTTTTTTAATGTAGACTGTCAAGTTTGAATATAAACTTGGCTGTCATAAAAGGCTGTTTTGGATACTTTCAGGCAAACATATTCTAATTCCACACCCTCCCTGTAAAAAAACACATAATTTTATGGCAGGATATAGCAGAAAGCTAAAGTGTTACAGCCCAGTTGAAAGAAGATAATTTGAACAGTGATACCATTATTCTGCCTGGAGTTTTTTTGCAACACAATATTCTAGACATATCTGTTCCGTCCGGAAAAACGCGAGGTAGACCGGGTTCCAACAACAAAGTCTTTATTTTATAACACAGTTGAAAAACGGAACATTGGCCTCCAAGCTGGCCGGCAGGCCAGCCTTTTATAGGTTTTTCTCTGCCAGCTTGTAGCCAATGACAGGTACTTTAATATTTGCCGCTTTGAGCACGCTATGTGGATTGGTTCCTTTTGAACCAATCCCCATTCAAGTTCTTTAGCCAATCAGAAACCTGAATTTAGGAGTCTACTATTTCTTTATACAGAAACCCCTCCATCGTTGCTTAGTCCTAACGTGGTGACGTAGTCGCGCAGGTAGGTGGGGCTTCTTTTGACTCGATGGACTTGCGCGGTTCATTCCTGTTGAAGACTTCGACTGGTTCGGATGGGGATGCTGTCTCTCCTTGTTCTTTCCCATGGAACCGCCTGGAAGGGTGAGTCAGCTATTTTACTGCCACCTAGATTTTCTTAGGCCGGTAGTGTTGCCGCTCCCTCCTCGGTCTCTCCGCAGGTCAGAGCTGGCCTGGCTGGCCCCTTTGTCTGGACTTTCCCACGATTGTCCTTCTAACTGTAAGTCTCTTTATGCTCTTTTTGATTGCTCTTGTATTCTGTATTTATTTTAACGGTATCTTTATTATTTTCTCGTATTTCCCCCGCCCCCTTTGGTTTGGTTTTCGTCGTTTTTTTAATATTTTGGTTTTTGTGTTTTTGAACTTCTTTCCGATGTTTCGGGAACGAAGCTGGTCTATGTGCCGCTTCCATTCCCTGCCGTGCGTCTATGGTTTAGTCGGCTAGGACCGGGGGCCTGTAATTTGCGTGATTGTTCCTGGTAGCGCATAATGGTGTCCCGGTAAATTTTTTGCATAGACTAGGTCGCTATTTCAAATGTCCTGAAACGGGTGGAGGAGTCGGGGGGGTTTTCTGGTGTATAGTTTGGGGTGCAATCTGTCTGTTGTGACCTTAGTTTTCTCCCCATTAGTAGTTCCGCCGGACTTTTGTTTGTTATGGTACTGGTGTGATATGCTGGAGGGTGAGCAGGCGATTTATTTTATCTTGGACATCCCCAAATGTCCATTCTTTCTAACCCTTCTTTTGTAAAATCTAACATTCTCTTCTGCCCTGCATTTGCAGCTGGTGAGGCCGGCGCGGTAGGGCATGTCTGATACCTAGGGAGGCTAGGTATTGTTTCGAATTGAATGCTCATTAACTGTGGCCCCGTTTCGGACACTAGATGTCCGGCAGGCCATGCGGTCGCAAAGAGTTTGTCCAGTTGTTTAATAGGGTTTCAGTTGTCCGTAGATGGCGTAATTTTAACCTCTAGCCAATTTGAGTATGCATCTACTACATTGACGGAAAGTATGTCCCGCTTAGTCGGAACCCGCAAAGTCCGATCGTGGATTCGTGACCAGGGGGCCTTCGTCGGGGTTTCCCAGTCCTTATGGGTGCTTGTGCGGGGAAGGCCTATTTCTTGGCATTTGTTACCACGAATTTACCCAGTATTCGATGTCCCCTTGTCTCTATACCCGCCACCAGACATAGCTTTTACCGAGGCTTTTCATTTTAAAACATTCCCAGGTGGCCTTCGTGAAAGCATATTGAGTACCCTCATTTGTAATTTGGAGGGATGAACAACCCCGATCACCCCATAACAACAACCCTTTTGAATTGAAAGTTCAGTTGTCTGGTCCTGAAAGGCTTTAAAGTCTCAGTTTTTTGGCTTTTTCCAGCCAGCTTTACCTACCCAGTTCAGTACAGTGGGCAGTCAATTGGGGTCGCCTTTGCGGTGGCTCTGGCCGAACATCATTTGCAGATATGGGCAGATTTTTGGGCATGTCTCTATCTGCAGGTGGTCATCGTTGGTGCCAGGTCTTCCTATAATTGGTAGCGAGTTTCTGCTCAAAGCGTCCTGCAATGGAAATTTGTTCCCCTGGGGATGTGTCAGCGTATACGAGTGGCTGCTAGGAATTCCCTGACCATCTAGTCATTCGCAGGGATAAAATGTTTGGTGTTGGTTTGTTTGCCCGCAAAATTCCAAGATAGCCGTTTATGGTCCGTTACTATTAACAAAATGTTTCTTTCAATAGATATTCGTGAAGCGTTTTACCTCTGGCGACGATTTGCCAGGGCTTCCCTGTCCAATTGAACTATAATTTCGCTCGGCCTTAGACAGAGTCTTTGAATAGTATGCGACGGGTGCTCTCTTCCGTCTGGCAATTGGTGACTCAGGATGGCACCGACTCCAAATGGTGGGCGTCGCAGGTTACCGTCAATGGCAGTGTGTTGCTCAACTGGATAAGAACGGTGTTTTGATGTAATAAGTTTTTTATTCTTTGGAAAGCTTTTCTTTTCTCTATACCCCCAATGTCCAATTGTTTTCTTACCCAGTAACGGTGTAATGGTTTCCGCTATTGTTGCTTTGTGGGGTTAAGGAACACGTTATAGAAAATTTATTAGTCCAAAAATGCCTGCAGTTCAGTTTTACTTCTTGGTTCTGGTGCGTCTTTAATAGCTCTGACTTTTTTTTCGGTAGGGTGTATGCCCTCTCCATCTATCAAATATCCCAAAATTTCGATGGCGATCAGTCATTAGACAGCATTTTCTTTTTCTTTGCTTTAAGGCCAGATATCTCTGAATTTATTTAGGACATCTTTAAGTCTTTTCTAAGCTGGGTTGCATCTTTGGCCGAAAATTTAGGACATCATCGAAGTATGGTACGACCGCCTTTTATACCATTTAACAGGCGTTCCATGAGACTCTGAAAAACGCCTGGGGCTACGCTTACTCCCAAAATTGAAGTCTGTTGCATTTGAATGCCCCTTTGTGAGTCACTATTGTTTGTGCTTCAGCCGTTAGGGGTCTACTGGGAGCTGTTGGTAAGCCTTGTGCAAAGGTCTAGTTTTAGTTGAAAACTTTTCCTCCCCCAAGAGAGTGTAATGGTGTTGCACGACTGCACCGGGTATGCGCTTTGTTGCAATGCGCGATGGTTTCAGGGGTAGCCTTGTAGTCGCCACAGATTCGAACCGACCCGTCTGGTTTTAATTGGCGTTACAATTGGTGTTTCCCATTTAGCATGGTTCGATCCGGTTCTAAAACCCCATTGATCTATTAATTGAAATTTAGTTGTTCTCTATTTTTGCTTTTAGTAGCAAAAGGAACTCCATCTGGTGCCTTTAGTCTTTTAGGGAGCTACCTGGGGGTCTAGACTAAAAGAAATTGGGGTCCCCTGATACCTGCTAGGGAGCCATCGAAAACGTCCTAAGAATTTCTTGCGATCAGTCTTCTTCCCAGTTCGGTTGCGGTCACCACCGCGGTCTACTCCAGTCATCCTGATGCCAATGGTGCGATGCCCAGGAGGCTTGGTTCGATTCGGTCAACTATCGTTAATGTAGTACTGCAAACATGTTGTCTGTAGGCAACTTGGAAATGTCCCTAGGCCTACTACAGGAATTCGCTTTCCTTGATAGTCCTTGAGGGTTAGTTTTTTTGTCTCTTGAGTTCCTTGATTTGATGTCTGGGACCAGTTTTTGATGGTGTCCCATGAACCATTGATAGGAAAGATCCAGAGATCAACCTCCATTTCGCAGGGGTGTCTTCAATTTTACAATTATTTTTACCTTCTTCGCTTTCTTCTGCTTAGCGCTTCCGATAGTGAAATCTGGTATGCCTTTTCTCTTTGGTTAGTGGCTTTGCTTGTTTCGGCTGCCACTTTCTCTCTCGGATAGTTTTGGCTCAGTCTTTGCTGGGAGTCGCTGCGTCTTTTTGGGCTGTAATTCTTTTGTTCCTGCAGACTCTCTCGATATGCCCCCTTTTCTTGCATGCTCTGCAAAATGGCATCGAGGAATGCTGCAATCGGCTCGAGGATGGTTTCCCTGCAGCCAGCGCATTCCCGCCGATTTTCTGTTTTTTGCGCCCTTGTTGGCGTATAAGGCAGTGGATTTTCGTCGTCTTCCTCCTGGATTCTGATATCTCGTCGAATTCTTTGTAAGTCGAGTGGTGGTGGAGATTTGTTTTTTTTCCTCTGGCCGGGCTTATTTCGTCGTTGTTCGCATTCACATTTGTTTCATTTTTATCCGCCGATTTTTTCACGGCTTCAGCGCGCCGAGCTTCTGCGATAGCTTCGGCTACTGATATGTTGGGTTGGTATTCAGTAGCTTGCTCTGTATATTAGAGTCTCTTAAACCCAATATTACTCGATCCCGCATCGCTTCATCTAAGTTCAGAAACTCGCACGCTTCCCCCTATTTGTCGGAGGGCCTGCTACAAAAATCAGCGATGGTTTCGCTTTCTTTCTGTCTCTCCCGATAAAACTCATGCCGGCTTTATTAGATTGACACCACCGGGTGCATAGTGGGCCTTTAATGTTCTTTGGAGCTCTGTCCAAGTCAATTGTTTTTACATCTCGGGCTTCGCCAAAGCCTTGGCCATTTTGAAGATTGCGGGCCCACAGTGTGTCAAGAAAACAGCTCTCTTTGCGCTGGTCTGAGATTTCCTTCCATCTCATTGCTCTCCAGGTACATCTGGAAACGATCTACGTAAGGATTCCCAATCCTCTTCATTGGGATTGAAGGGTGCGGGGTGGAGCATTGTTTTCCAGGCGATTGTTCTTCGTCTGGTTTTATCTGTCACCGCTTGCTTCAAGTCTCACGTTTAGGGACGATCCCCACCTTCGTCGCCCAAGTGTTCGTCCGAAAACCGACCGCGAGGTATGGACGCGGTAGACTTCCAACACGGCAGTCTCTATACAATACAAATACGTCATTTGGCTACTTTGACACCCGCTGCAAGCGCCACTCTTCGTCTGTAGGCGCTGCGCAGTCTTTACAGAGTTTCATCTGCCGGCTTGGTAGCCTCCACAACTGACATCAGGTACATTTAAATATTTGCCTACCTATTGCTCAGCAAGCTATGTCTCGGCATTTGGATTCCTTCTTGAACCAATCCCATATCAAAGTTCTTTAGCAATCAGAAACCTGTAAGTTTTAGGAGCTTCTAATATTCTTCTAAACAGAAAGTAATATCTAGTTTGAGATATATGTTGCTTGTTCTACAGCTGTGAATAAGCCCAAACAAGTGGCGATGCGTTGCCACAGTCGGCGACGCAGAGCCATTTTGGCACTGGGCCTATATGGCAAACTACCTCACTGCGCGATGTTCGAATGCGCACTCCCACTTGCTTGAATTTTCACCAGTTTGCAGCCGCTTTTTGTGCTCTCCCAGCAGGGGACTTCTGAGGGAAGACTTGCTGCAGGCTTTGCAGGTTGAACTGGCCCGAATTCGGCCAGTTCCTGTTTTTTTCGAAAACTACCCGGAAAATGGACCCCGAAATGAGGACAACCCTAGTTTTTCGCCCTTCGCCCAAAGCTCCTGAAGCCTTGCTGCCCTCCTAAAAGCTCTTCTACACTGGCCCAAAAACAAGGTCTCACACTGGCCAAATGCAGCTGTGCATGTGGCAGTGCATCGAGGTCCACAATGGCACCAGGTCCGGGGGGTGTGACTGTGGGAATTGCATTGCGGCACACCGTTAGCGGGGCCTGATGGGAGTGGGGAGCACATTGCCTTCTGGCATATGCTGCACACAAGAGGAAGCGTGTAAGCACAAACACAATTGTGCACAAGCGCTGACAATTTTTGGGCACAGCGGAGCCCAAAAAAAGTTAGCACACCACTGTTCTAGAGTAACTGAAACAATGCTATCTATTATTGGAAGCCAAATATGTTAGTGGAAACTTAGTCGATCCATGGAGGAAAATTAAAATGAGTTGAGTACACTGTCTTTGACTACTTTATTGTGATAGCACGTTCATTGATTGTTGCGAAGACCTTCACCTTATCTACTGTTCTCGCTTCAACAACGAAATTTAGGGCTCCGTTCTTGGTTGTAGTTCAAAGAATATACATCAGTTGAGTGCTCATTAACTCGGAAATACACCAACCACACAACTGAAGGATATATAATTAAATATGGAGTAAATTTTTTGTCAGCAGTGTGTGCTTACATGTTTGGGCACGCGGAAAGATTGCTTAGTTCCTTTGTTTTGAATCCCACCACTGGAGCTAATTTTTAACCTGAAAGGACAATAATGTTTGT
>BHFT01008643.1:0-18071 GCA_004320025.1 Laticauda laticaudata
TCACTGAGTTGGTTTATAATAAAGAGCTGTTTGATGAACACCAGTCTCGAGTACTTCTATTCCCAGGACAGAACAAGTCTTTTCAAGGTCAAGCAAAGTCAGCTAAGTATTAGTTACCAGCTGTAACATAGCTGATCAATAACAAAGCGTAGATATTACTATTCAATTAGTGATCTCCATCCACAATTATAGTTTCTACTAAGTGCATTTGTGGGATGATTTACCAAAATAAAAAAATAATAAAAAATCTGTGCTGATGCAATGAGAAAGCCACCAGAGCAATAGTCCTCTTTGTAGAGGCTATAGAACAGTGTTTCTCTGATCTGAATTCTGGAAGAGGAAGTCCACATACCTTAAACTGTAAGCCCAAGAAACACTGATATAAAGGATGCCCTTGACGGATAAATGGAAGATTTGCTACCAAGGCAAGAAGGAGATTTAGACCTTCAACATTTTTTTATTAAGATAAAGATAAAGGTTCCCCTCACACATACATAATAGTTGTTTCTGGTTCTAGGGGCTCATTTCCATTACAAAGCCAAAGATCCAGTGCTGTCCAAAGACGTCTCCATGGTCAGGTGGCCGGCATGACTAAATGCTGAAGGCACATGGAATGCTGTTACCTTCCCACCAAAGGGGTCCCTATTTTTCTACTTGCATTTTTACAAAATGCTTGCGAACTGCTAGGCTGGCAGAAACTGGGACGAGTAATGGGAGCTCACACCATTATGCGGTGCTAGGGATTCGAACTACCGAACTGCTGACCTTTCTGATTGACAAGCTCAGTGTCTTAGCCACTGAGCCACCACATCCCTTCATATATATTTTTTATTATAGCAATTCTGTGACTCTAAATGCATTGTAGTGTCCAAAAAAATAAATCGTCCATACTCACACTGCTTTCAGCTTGAGAATTTTTTATAGCCAATGCATTGCTAGCTTCATCTCATCTTCTTTTCTAAAGACATATTTTTTTTAAAAAAAATTCTATATTGACATCTGTTTTGAAATGCTCAATTTTGTGTAAATTTATGACAATTTTTCAGGCATTTTGAAACCAAGTAAAGCCCAAAGATTGTTTATATTCTGGCCCATCTCTTAGCTTGGAAATATGGATCACTTTGATTGGATTTAATGGCAAATGAACTCTTCAAGCATCCTTACCAACCACTGAATTTTGTTTTAATTTCACTCAATTCCTGTCAGGAACTGCTTTTTGGCCTCACCCTGCTTTGGAATGCTAACTGTCCCCAGGCCTCGAATTTCCCTTAGTTCTTTTTCTCCAGCCTTTTAGCAATTCTTGCAAAGGAACTAGAAAGACACTCATGGCAAGATAGCTAATGAGTAAAGTTGTAGCTCCTTAAACCTGTTCTTGTCTTATACTCTTTTTATTTTCTACTAATTTCTTCCTACTGCTTGGGCTTTGCTGAACCAGTAATCTATTTCAGGGGTCACCAATCTTTTGGACCTCAGTGACCACCAAACTCATAATTTGAAATCCCACAGACCACTAATATGAATTTTGACTGATGGTAGCTTGCTGACGTTTTCCCAGGGTCTCTGCAGAAAGCAGCGGAAACCCTGGGAAAATTTTAAAAAGTCTGCAGGAAAATTCCCCACTCCATTTTCCTACCAATCGATCATTCTTTATTTGGGATTGCAGGATACCATCTGTTCTCACGGGGAGAGAGAGAGATAAACTTTTGGCTTTATGCAAGGAAAGCAGCAGAAGCAGCAGAAGTCTTTCTTTCTCTCCCCCAAACTCCGCCAGAAATGAGTCTTTGTAAGNGCCTTGCAGGGTCCCAAAGACTCATTTCTGGTGGAGTTTGGGGGAGAGAAAGAAAGATTTTTGCTGCTTTCCTTGCGTGTAGCCAAAAGCAGAAGAAGAAAGAAGCAGAAAGAAGCAACCTGGTGTCCAAGCGAAGCACATGGGACAAGTGGGGCAAGTTCCCCCCCACTGTCCTTTCCCCTCTCCCCTCGCTACATTGTGTTGTTTGCAATGCAAGCAATGCAAGCCTTGTGTTCCCATGGGCCATGTGGGCAGTGCAGCCTTGTGTTCCCGCACAGCCTGGATTAATTACTTTGTGGGGTGCTTTGTGGGTGAGATTTCTCTGCAGACCATCAAAATTTTCTACCAATGGTCCCTGGCCCACTGGTTGGCAACCACTGATCTATTTTATATCTCATTCTACTTCATTGATTCTACCTCTCTTTGACCACTAGATTACTACTGTGATTTATAATACACTCCTCTGCTTGCAAGAGAATACCTTACACCACCAGGCTCGGACAACCTTGAACTACGCCGCCTACAGTTGCATAGTACACAAAATTATCTGTTACAATGTCCTACCAGTCAATGACTACTTCAGCTTCAACCACAACAATACAAGCACACACAACAGATACAAACTCAATGTAAACTGCTCCATACTTCATTGCAGCAACTGAGTGGTCAATGTCTGGAATACACTACCTGACTCTGTTGTTACATCCTCTAGCCCGCACTCCTTTAACCTCAAACTATCCACTATTGACCTCACCCCATTCCTAAGAGGTCTGTAAGGGACGTGCATAAGTGCACCATTATGCCTACCGCTTCCTGTCCTATTGTCCTCCATTTATTCATACCTAGTTCCTATATTCTTACTCCTGTTTATTCTTATACCTATTATCTTGTGAGTGATTGATAAATCAAATAAATAAATAAATAAATACAACCAACCTACTGCTATTGCCTGTGTTTTGATATTCAATAGCCAAAAAAGACCAGATCATTCAATGCCATTGTTAAATGAATTACATGGTCATTAAGCAAATTTGGCTTTCCCCATTGACTGTGCTTATCAGAAGCCAGCTGGGAAGTTCACAAGAAGTGATTACATGACCTCAGGATGTTGCATCCATCCTAAATGCCAATTGCCAATCACCCAAATTTTGATCATATGGCTGTAGGGATGCTGCAACAGTTGTAAGTTTGAGGACTGGTCGTAAATCAATTTTTTCAGTGCTGTTGTAACTTTGAATGATTATTAAACAAATGGTTGTAAGTCAAGAAAACCTTATATTTGATTGCTGTCAGATGCCAAAAGAAGAAATGGAATTATCCTTTTCTTTTTATGCATTTTCTCAATACACACAGGCCTGAGTAACAACTCCTTCCCCATCTTGAAAAAAAACCCTGTCTGTTGAAGAATCTGGCATTTAATTGAATATAGAAGAAGCCAAGAAGATTGCACTGTGCCGGAGAGAGGATAAAATAAAAGGAAAACAAAAACAAGATACTCATTACTACCCACAGCCAATTTATAATAAAACTAAAATGAGCATATCTTAACATATGAACTTTAGCAGATGTTAAAGAATGTGAGAAGTCCATTTCTTTTCCAACAAGGGGAATAAGAATACACCAAAGAAAAACATGAAAGAAAATGTAGAATTTCTTCTTGTGCTGTTAGTCACAAAAGTGAACTGGACCAAAATCTATCTATCTGTCTGTCTGTCTGTCTATCCCTCCCTTCCTCCCTCCCTCACATACACATGTGTGTGTGAGGGAGGAAGGGAGGGATATATATACATACATACACACACACACACACACACACACACCACACCAAAAATAATATATATGCATGCATAGCATACGCACGTACGTACGAACGTATTACAGTAATATTATGTGCATGAGTTCAAGCTATCACTAAATCGAGTATTATTCCACACGTACAAATTGTAGTTGATAGAACTATTTAAATTGTAGCAACAGTTATTCAGCAGTCTCAATCATCACATATCATCAGGCTTCTGTATTGAGTTATGTATGCAGAAGCCTGTGATGGCAGATGAGATTCTGCTGAAATGTTGCTACAATTTTAAAGCACTACAATGACGTGGGTAATATAAACGAAGAAGCTGAACTGCTTCATGTAAGTACCGCGAAAACTTAAAAAAACATATAATATTGTTTTTTTAAGCTTTCGTGGGTACTTACATGTGTGTGTTTAGCTTCCTTCGGGTATTATCCCACGTCATTGTAGTGCTGATGATGATGCGATGTCTGCTGAAAGTTGCTACAACTCTTAACAGCACTACAATATGAACGTGGGATTACCCGAAGAGCTAAACAGATATAATATGTATAGTGTGTAGATAATATATATAATATCTCTATATGATATATATGATATGATATAATATATATATATCCTAGTTAAACAAATGCTTCTTTTTTTTCAAGACTTGGAAAACCATTCCAATCATAGGATTTTCTTTTCTTTTCTCTTAAAAAATAATTTGGTGTCCGTTTCCTGATAAACATCTTCACCCACCAAGGCCCCCTTACAACTATCAGCATGTTTTTTAAAAAACACGCCTCATTTCAGATTAAGCCCTTTGATGATGTTTGCTAAAATACAGAAGGCACTTCTCACATGACACCGGATATTACAGTGTTTGATTGCCATGTCTGTGGGCTTAAGGCATTTTCTAATGAAAGAGTTATGATTTCAAAAATCCCCCAAATTATAAAAGACTCTCTCGGCTTCTGTTTTGCCTTTGAAGGGGATGAAATTTCCTTGCTTATACAAACTTCCAGGAGTTGTTGCTATATTATTTTGTGAGAAACCAGCCTTTATCCGTACCCTTCTGAAAATGCCCAATGCTTCATATTTGAAAGAAGATCTTGTGGACCAGAACAGGAGTTGCTTCCCTGGAAATCTACCCAAGATTGCCCCGGAATACACTTTTTATCCAATTGTGAATACTGGGTCAAATTTTCCACACTCACTTCAACCTCCAACAATTTCCAGATTATTTTGAGGGTGTTGATAAATCAATCTATTTATGATTGTCTGTAGGATCTTTGCAGATAGCAACATCAGACTGACTGACTGATGTGTATTTTTTTCTTTAATCTTTTTTGAAGATAAGGACATATTTTTTTCGTGTCTGAATTTCACTCCATCCGTAAGCTCTTTAAATAGAGGTTTTGTGTCTTTTTAAATCAGTCTTTTAAAAAGAGGTTCTCATGAACCAGAAAACAAAGCCAGGTTTTATCAGCTAGGTATGCTGTTGTCCCAAAGATGCTTTTTCAAGAGGCAACAAGACTTTCTGATTTTTCTTTGAAGACATTTCACTTCTCATCCAAGAAGCTTTGTTAGTTCTGGAACCAGAAAGTCCAGTTGCCTCTTGAAAAAGCACCTCTGGGACAACTATGACCTGGATGACTGAGAATATCCATATATATATGTACCTGTATTTGTTAGTTCTAGCAATCAGGTGCCTAACATGACTCTGCTTTCAAAATGTTTTACTTACTTCATTTCAATTCTATGGCCAACCCTGGCTACTTCCAGGCATTGCTGGTCAAGAAGACAGTATTAAAATCATTGTGCTGTCATTCTATTGAGTTGTTTTGAGCTTGGTCACTTCATCTTACTTCACCCCAAGCTTGGTTTCTGCTTTTGTGACTGGTCAGCCAAACCCTTTTAAATTTAAATTGGCCCGTATTGAAACAGCTATTATAATGGTAGAAAATCAGGGCAGAAAATTTTATGCTAGTTTTCCACCAGCTCAAGGATCAGACTTTAATGAGGTCAATTGGATCTGCACAAGATCTTAAGAACTGCAAAGAAAATGTCATACACATCTTCTTGGATAAGAGAATACTAGCAAAAATATTGTGACTGTACTTTTTGCTACATATTTTAATTCAGATGTTCCCTATGGCATTGCCTAGCTCATTATTTTGGATTTCTGAGCAGGAATAAATATTTTAAATATGCAGTACAGATGTTCCTCTCTATTGCTCCTGACCCTTTTAATCATTCTCTACAGGTTATTTTTACTTTTGTGTGTTACATGTGAGAACCAGAAGTTCACAGGTATGTTCAAAGGGAAATAAAAATAAAAAGCAAGGTTCCCCCTTGTTTCAGGAGAGCTGCTTTTTATTTTTATAACCCACATATCAGACATTAACACAATTGAGTGGGTTCAGAGGTATTTCTCAAGAAAACTCACAACAGAATCCTCCAGGCTCTAAATTTTGGGCTTGGACAATCTTGAACTGCGCTGCCTGCAGTCCATCTAAGCATCGTTCACAAAATTGTCTGCTACATCTTGCCCGTCAACGACTTCTTCAGCTTCAATCACAATAATACATGGGGCAAACAACCGATACAAACTCAAAGTAAACCACTCTAAACTCGATTGCAGAAAATACAACTTCTGCCACAGAGTGGTCAATGCCTGGAACACCCTACCAGACTCCATTGTTACAGCCTCAACCCCTCACAGCTTCAACCTCAAACTGTCGATTGTGGACCTCACCCCATTCTTAAAAGGTCCTTAAAAGGGGCATGCATAAGTGCACCAGCATACCTACCATCCCTGTCTTACTGTCCCCATTTATCTGTATTTACTCCCTTGTTCTTGTTTATGTTCATACTTACACTTGTTGTCTTGTATTTGTTTGACAAATAAATAAATAAATAAATGTGCTAAATTAGGGAGAAATTTACCTCCATCATGCCTGCTAAATTAAAATTAAAATATGTAGAGAAGTAAACTCCATTGAATTCAGTGAAACTTCCTCTCAAGTAAAGAGACAGTGGGCTGTGCCCCAAAACCAGCATTTCAGCATAGTAGTTTCAGAATGTGATAGAAATTGTTGAAAACTCAAAAGGAAGACAAATGAAGAAGTAGCTAAATGATTGATTCATGTTGAAAGATTAAAAGAGCAAAATATGTATAGCTACAGGGAGGACATGATTGTTATCTATATGTATTGTGAAGGAATCATTACAGCAAATAAGTACATTGGTGGAGATGGTTGGAGAATGTGTGGGAAAAATAAATTAGCTTTATCAAATAATGTGTCTTATAATATTCAACGCTTCATAATTAATAGCTTCATAATGATGAAGCTATGTAATTATTGCCTATCTGGGGGTAATGGAAGTTACTATCTGTCCAATGCATCTGGGAGGTACCAACCCAACAAAAATGGATAAATCTGTATTATGATAGAGGAAAAATGGTGAGTGCAAATTAAAAAAGATTTCGCAAGAGAAATGAAAGTTGAAACACTTTCATTATTTATAACATACATAGCCTGTCCTGTTCCTTTCCTTTCCTAAATAAATAATGGTATATTTCCTATGTTAGTTTGAAAGCAAATGTGGTGTTGGTTTGAACGGACAAAAATTATATTTTCCTTTGTCCTTGCTACCCAATGCAGGTAGTCCTCAACTTATGATGATAATTGAGCCCAGAATTTGTGTTGCTAAATGAAAAATTTGTTAAGTGCCACATTGTCTGACTCTCTTTGTCTGACTCACGGTTGTTAAGTAAATCACTGCAATTGTTAAATTAGTAACATGGCTGTTAACATGGCTGAATCCAGCTTCCTTACTGAATTTGTTAATCAGAAGATCACAAAAAATGATCATATAACTCTCGGTCACTGAGACCATCATATATAGTCAGTTACAAAGCTTCTAAATTTTGATCACACAACTACAAGGATGCTGCAATAATCATAAGTGTGAAAAATGATCATAAGTCACTTTTTTCAATGCAGTTGTAACTTTGAATGGTCACTGAACAAATTGTTGTAAGTCAAGGACTACTTATATTGTTTCTCACAGAAATCAAATTCTAGGGATTATAATATGCCTACTGTTAGGGTTAGGGCAGTGGTGAGATTCAAATTTTTTTATTACCGGTTCTGTGGGCATGGCTTGGTGGACGTGGCAGGGGAATGATACTGCAAAATCCCAATTCCATCCCCACCCCACTAACCTGCTTTCCAGCTCAGTTCTCCTGTTCAGGGCAACCAAAGAAGACCCAGCTGATCAGCTGGGACTCAATGGGAGGCAGAGAAGAGATGGGGATGGGGCCAATCAGAGATGGTTTTTGCCGGTTCCACGAATCACTCAAAATTTCCGCTACCGGTTCTCAAGAACTGGTCAAAATCTGCTGAATACCACCTCTGGGTTAGGGTCCTCAAAAATAAAACTACCCTAAAAATAAGCTATAGCCTGATTTTTAAGTGTGTTCCAAATATAAGCCCTACCCCAAAAATAAGCCCTAATGGGGGGAAATATGGCCAGTACAGGAGGCGGTAAGCACACACTGGCTGACAATGAGTTGATTACCTGTTCAAGCAGCAGATGGAGGCAGAGGTGGAGGGAGGCATATGATCTGTATGTGCCGCATAGGCTGTGAGAAAGTCAACAGTCAGTGTGCTAGAGCAGGCAGCTCTGGGCAGTTTGTCTTTGTATCTCTCAGCTTGCCTGTGGCCCACATGGCACATTGGGATCACCTGCCTTACTGTTGGTCCCTGCACACTTGCCCACTCTTATGCACATGTCAGGGAGCAGGGTGTCCAACTGGCTGATCCCCTGAAATCATGTTTCTCCAAAAATAAGTCCTGTTGCTTATTTTGTGGCCCCCAAAAAATAAGATCGGGTCTTATTTTCAGGAAAACATACTACTATAGCATTAGCTTAGTCACTACCTCATAGAAGAATTCAAACCAGTATTATTCTAATTAATAGTATTGTTGTTATAAGATTTAAAGCCCATGTCACACCGAACCAACGGATGCAAAGAGGATGTAAAACGGACAAAAAACCTTGCCATCCGTTCGGAAAACGCGATGCTCACGGCCTCCGTTTTTGCTTCCTCTCTAAGCCGATCCAGCATGCATTTGTCCAATGACGTTTCATCCGCTCCAAAAGTTTTGGACTGCCTAAAACGTTTCCGCGGAAAAATGTAATCCAGTTCGTTCCCCGTTTCTGCATTCCGCCTCACGGCATCCCGTACTTCCTGCCGTTTATGCATCCCGTTATGCATCGTATATCCACTAGGCAATCCGCTGTGCACTGCGGACTCGCATCCGCCCCGGACGCAGAGAGGAAGCGGAACAGCGCATGAACAGATTACAGAACGGATGCAAACGGATGTCAAGCCAGAAAAAGAGCGTTTAAAACAGAAAAAAACGTTCACAGAGGTGGACCTATCATCGGATATTAAGGAGTCTACCAGGATGCCTAGAGGATTTGCCTAGAGGAGCCTAGAGGATGCCTAGGGATGCAAAGGGACACTATACTGCCTATAAAAGGCGGCACAAATCATCTACATCTCCACTTTCAGACGCAGCAGAACCCAGCTGTGCAGACCTCTGCAGCCTTATCTGACTCCTTCCTCTTCCACACGCATCCAGTCAATGTCCAACCGGTGGAATTGTGACAAAGTCCTTTCGGCAAGCCACCATCCTTCTTGCAACAGTGCAAAACCATCTACAGGCTCTGTGAACTCTACTCGGAAGAAAAGGAGGCCACGCCAAAAAAAGACTGGTCCAAGATGGTTCAGCAGAAAGGCAGAAAAGGACGGACTGTACAAACAAGCGATGGGTGGAGCTCAGGAGCGAAGACACTGGGCGCTTTCCAGAACTTCATGAGGATGCCTTCAGCCATGTTTGACGAAGTTTGTGCAGCACCCAGGTTGACACCCAGGTTGACCAAGAGCCCCCACACAACCAACCCTTCCTGCCCAGCCTGGAACCTGGCTTCAAGTGCACACACTCTGCGCACCTGGCCTCAGGGAACTACCTACAGGAGCATCGCAAGTACGCTGGAGGGTGCCACCCCACATCGCTTTGTGGTCAGAGGAGTGGATGCAGGCCACATCGAAGAATACAACGAGGAGCTCACTCCATGCCCCTCCACTGAAGAAGGCTGGAAGAAAGTGCAGAGCAGTGATTCAGAAGTGAACTGTCCCCACACACCGTTGGAGCCATCGATGGCAAGCACGTGGCCTGCAAAGCGCCAGCAGTCCGGGTCCACTTATCACAACTACAAGGGCTTCTTCTCATCATCCTCTTCGCCATGGTCGATGCCTGACTAACAAATTCAGTGCGTACATCGATGGCTTCAGAACAATGGCTCATCTTCAGATGCCCAGGTATACAACGCCAGTCACCTCAAGGAGGGGCCTGGAAAGCAACCCTCATGGTGGGCTTCCAGATCCAGACCCGCTGCCCAACGACAATGCAAATGTGCCCTACTTCATCGTGGGGGATGTATGCCTTCTCCCTCACAACCTACCTCATGAAGCCATACACATCCAAATAACCTCACCCGTGAAGAAGAAGATCTTCAACTACAGGCTGTTCAGGGCCAAGGACACTCAGGATGTTCAAGGTCCCACAACACGAGCCTCGCGTGAGGAAGAAGCAGCGCAACCTCCTGAAACACTTGGTTGCGAACTCCCCAGCTGGAGCAGTGGGAGTGGCAAGACAGGATGGTAGATGATTAATGGTGCTTCCTTCAGCCTGTCTCATTCACACGGATGAATTGTGCTATGTATGTTGGTGGCCCTAACAATGAACAGGGCGTTTAATAAAGAGTGTGTTTATGTTGACATGTGTGGATAATTATTACATTATTATTGATAATGAAGGGCCATAGGTGTGGCACCTGGGAGGGTGGACCCATACAGTCCCACTATGCTTGCGCTGGAGGTTTACCTATCCCACAGCTATTACCATCCCAAAGGTATCCCTGCTTCATTCTCAGGTATCCCTGCACCACCCACTGCTATCTTAACCCATCCCACAAGCATGCAAAGGCTTAAACCATTTCTAAAAGTTTTCCACCAAGACTTTAATTAAAAAAAAAAATGAAGCAAGTGTCGTGAATCATAAATAGACTTTATTAACAAAGAAGCATAAAACAAAATGACTCTCTGGCACTCCTCTTGGTCGCTCAGTCTCAGGTGGAAGGGTCCAGGTGCTGTGGAGGTGGTGATGCTAGAGTGCTTGTCATCAGCCTCCTCCAGAAGCAGAAGCAGCAGAAGCCCCGCCCCAGAAGAGCGAGCCCGTGCTGCAGAAGCCCCAGCAGAACCAGAGTGAGGGCCAGGGGGCGGGATTGTAGCCCTGTCCCTCTGCCAGGGCGTGCAGCAGAGGCTGAGGCTTGCTTGTGCTTCCGCATGTGTTGTGGGGTGCTGGCTGGCAGGGAGGCTGGCAGGCACCAAGGCTGGCAGGGAGGGTGGCAAGGCAAGGCAAGACAGCAAGGCTGGCAGCAAGGCTGGCAGGCAGGCTGGCAGGCAGGGCTGGCAGGCAGGCAGGCTGCAGGCAGCAGGCAGGCAGCACCAAGGCGGCAGTAAGGCTGGCAGGGAGGCAGGCACCAAGGCTGGCAGGCAGACATGAACCAAGGCTGGCAAGGAAGGCAGGCAGGCAAGGCTTGCAAGTAGAGTGGCTTGGCGAGCAAGGCTTGCAGGCAGGTGCGCAAGGCTTGCAGGCAGGCTGGCAGAAAGGCTGCAGGCAGGCTGCAGCAAGGCTGGCAGCAGGCTGGCAAAGGTAAGGCTGGCAGGCATTGGCTGGCACAAGGCTGGCCAGGGAGGCTGGCATCAAGGCTGGCAGGCAGGCTGGCACAAGGCTGGCAGCGAGGCTGGTAACAAGGGCTAGCAGGCAGACATGGGGCAGGACAGGCAAGGCAGTCGATGTGTCTGGCAGCAGGTTTTTCTCTGAATGGCGACCTGCTTCTGAGCTGCTTTCGTTATATCTTGGGGCTTGCGCAATACATCCCCCACCCGCATGCGCAATTAAAACACCAGGCGATCCGTTAGGCTTCCGCTGTGCATCCGCTAGGCTTCTGCTCTGCATCCGCTTCATCCGTTCTGCATCGCGTGTATCTGTTCCGCGTCCGCTTTGCTGAGGCCCCCCGAGGGCCTGCGGTTGCGCCATCTGCCCCCATCCGCTCTTCCATCCGCTGGGCTTCCATTCCGCATCCTCTTTGCATCCGCCCTGCATCCTCCCTGTGTCCGTGTTATCCGCTCCGGTTATGCAAATTTTTGCCCCTTTTGAGAGCGGATCAACGGATGGAACATTTTGCTCATCCGCTGTGTCCTTTTTGCATCCGTTGGCCAGTGTGACATGGGCTTAAGATGGGGTCACCAACCTTTGTGGCTTGGTGGTGTGGTGGGAGGGGGGAGAAGGAAACTGGGCCAGGAGAGCAGCAGGCCACAGCTTGACTTATGCATGTTGAGCTTCATGCGCTTGTGCACATGCACCAGCCTGCCACTCGCATAGCCCAGTTCTGACCATAGCCCAATAATGGACGAATCCTGGAGATTGGGGCCCCTGATTTAAAACACGCATACAAAATCCATTATTTCAAATATTCTCCATCCATTTTCAGTTAGTTTCCACTGGGTGAAACAAGTCCTATAAACCGTAATATCCCTAATTGGGAAATGCAACTTCTCTCTTTACATCTCATAAATAATAACCTTTGACTCTCTTATGGGTTTTCAATCAGCTAGGCTGTTGAGGTAATTCCCCATTAGGAGAATGAGTGCACACAAGGAGATGTAGTGAGAGTGGTATTGAATAACACATGACCAGCACACAGATACACTGAATAGTAAAATGTAGGTTTTTACTTCCAGTAAACAGTTAAGCAAAGTCCAACAAGCAGTCCAAGTCATACATGGTTGAAGTTTTCAGTCCAGGGATAATCCAAATAACAAAGTCCAGTATCATACACAGTTCACAAACAAACTTACAGCAATCCAAGAAGAACAACAATCAGCAACAGTCAATAGGGAAAATGCAGGAACCAAAAACAGTGAACATCAGAACATGGAGCAACTAACAACAGAACAGCAAGGAAACCAGCTTTCTGGGTCCATCTTATGGCCATTTAAGGAATCACACCCAATTACAATTACTGCATTGCCTTAAAATTGAATGTCTATCCTGGTTTACATATTTCCAACCCAACTGTTAGGTGACTATCAATTCCTAACATATCCTTCTTATTCTAAGTTTATGAGTTTTAATATTGTGGGGGTATGATGCAACTTGAGTGGCAATCCAGTTATGATGGGCAATGGACACATAGTTCATTGTGTGATATGGGTGATCCACATTAAGGTATATTTGAGTACATATCTGAGCTTTTAAAAATTGCCTTATCTGGGTGCAAATTTTCATATAATCACTAGAGCATGGGTGTCAAACTCGATTGCATCATGTGATGTATCTCGACATAATTATGGTGATTTTTGCCTTTGCTGAGCCGGGGTGGGCCTGGCTTCCATGTGACACCTATCCCTGCACTAGATAGTAGTCAAGAGATAGCAGTAGCTAAAATTCTTTGCTATCATGTAGATTTTTTTACCAGTTTTGCAACCCAGTCAGGGTTCCACAATTAGTCCTTGATCTACAACCACAACCAGAATTTCCATTGTTAAGTAAGATGGCCATTGAGTGAGTTGCAGCCAATTTTGCTATGGTTGTTCAATAAATCTAGATTACCCCACTGACTTTGCTTGTCTGAAGCTGGCTTGAAAGGGCACAAATGGCAATTAGCATGATTCAGCCATCATAAACACATGCTAGTTACCAAGCATCCAAATTTTGATCATGTGATTGTGGGGTTTGTCTAGTCATAAGTGTGAGGAGTGGGTGTATGTCACTTTTTCAATGCTGTTTTGACATCGAATAGCCGCTAAACAAATGGCTGTAATGCTATTCTCCCTTTGGTGAATAGAGTAGAACCCCAAAACTTTTACCTTAAACTGTCTACTATGGACCTCACTCCATTCCTAAGAGGTCTATAAGGGGTTTGCATAAGCTCACCAGCATGCCTACCATCCCTCACCTACTGTCCCCATTTATTCATACTCATTTATTGTGTTTATATTTATACCTGTTTATACTTATATATTTATATGTTATATTCATACTTATACCTGTTTTCTCATCCATGCTTGACAAACAAAATAAATAAATAAAATAAAATGATGTGTTGGTTCTTCTTACTCACAGCAGTGGTGAATGCACCCAGTGAAGGGGCCCTTGGAAAAGCCTGTTCTTCCAAATCAGGAATTCAGTTTAACAAGGCTTGGGTACGAAATCTCTAAAATCAGAGAACGCTGTTAATCCTTTGCTGTACACAATCAGAATGGGAGGATTAAAGGTGCTCGATCGTGGCTAAAACCATAGAACTGTAGATTTATTACATTCTGCTGCAAAGTCTACCTGGGGGGAAAAAAAATCAACAAATCACTTTCCCTCTAAGAATTAAAGACACATTCTTTATATGTCAGAAAGACAATAGTGGAAAATGCATGACAGGACTCATAAGATGTGGACAGCTGCCAGTATGCTGAACAGCTGTGCAATGTGTAAGAATCATTGCAGCTGTATTTAAACTAGAATCAACACACACACACACACACACTTTTTTTTTTTTACTCATCAAAAAGGAAACATTAGCAATGGTTTATTTCTTTGAACAACATTATATTTCTGTTTCCAGTGTCCCCAAACTCAAAGAGAGTTGTCATGGCTAGCCTTCCTGACTTTACAACCCTGAGAGTTACCAAAAGTTATATAAGCTGTCAGGACATGGGAGGGGAATTTCTGCTTTAATAAATATCCTGAAAGTTTTCAGCAATGACACAAGTCCTCTACCATGAGGGGGGAAATGCTAAAGCTAATATATATGATATGCAAGGATTTCTCTGTGCATAATGCCTTTCTTTTCGTCATTAAATTATAGCCACTTTCCATTTATTAAGATGGGGAGATTTCATAAAGATGAGGAAAAAGGGGACTCAGGTTCACTCAAGGCAAGTGACATGGTCAAGGCTGCTGATCACCATATTGCCACTCATAAATACGGGGAGTCCTCGACCTATGATCACAATTGAACCCAACATTTATGTCATTAATCAAGACATTTGTTAAGTGAGTTTTGCCCTATTTTATGACCTTTCTTGTTTTGGTTGTTAAGTGAATCACTGCAGCTGACAAGTCCATAATCTAGTTGTTAAATGAATCTGGCTTCCCTCATTGACTTTGCTTGTCAGAAGATCGCAAAAGGTGATCACATGACTTTGGGATACAGCAACGGTCGTAAATATGAACCAGTTGCCAAGATCTGAATTTTAATCACATGATTAAAGGTTGTAACTGTGAAAAACAGTCATAGGTCACTTTTTTCAGTGTCCTTGTAACTTTGAACATTCATTAAATAAACTGTTGTAAGTTGAGCAGGGGGTGGGATGCTACCAGTTAGGTCCCGGTTCTTTAGAATGGGTTGTTATGATTCTGCGCAGTTCAGAGAACTGATAAATTGTGCCCCTGGCTGGCCCTGCCCCGCTCCACCAGTCCCTCTCCATCCATCCCTCTCCACCCACCCAGGGGGAGGAGGAGGAGGAGGAGGAGGGGAGAGGAGGAGGAGGAGAAGAAGAAGAAGAAGAAGAAGAAGAAGAAGAAGAAGAAGAAGAAGAAGAAGAAGAAGAAGAAGAAGAGGAAGAAGCCATGCCCACCCAGTCACATGGCTATGCCCACCTAGCCATGCCCACAGAACTGGTTGTTACAAAATTTGAATCCCACCCCTGAAGTTGAGGACGATCTGTAGCGTGTATTAATGATAGGCAACAAGCAATGTTTATGTCCGGGTTCCACCTTGATCTTAAAGAAGGAGCTATTAATAGGAAGAAATTTGGAGATGCCCCCAAAGCAATGAATCTGAAACAATATGCGATCAGTCACCATGCTTTATCTTCTGGCTTGTTTTTCCCTCCCAAGGAACATTTGACATGATACCATAATCACAGCCCGGGTGTTCGGTGTTGTTAGATGAAGTGAGCCAGTTCATATGATAATGATATCACTAGTTTCTGTGTTTCTATTTCAAGAAGCATGACATTGCAAGGAGCAGAATTGGGCATGGCAGAAGTTTCACTTAAATCGGAAATAAATAAACCATCATTGGAAGGCTGCCTGGGATACCTGTGAAATCATGCTATCAAAACTCTGAAGCAAACCATCAAGGAGCAGCAGGGCAATTTCATGCCTGTTTTTCAGTGGAAAATAAGGGAAAAGATAGAGAAGTGGACATATAAATACTTAGGTGAGTGGTGGATAGCCAGTCAGTTGCCAAGGTGGGGAATAAAACCTCTCCAAAATAAATAAATTACATATTTATTTTAAAAAATTGAAATCCCTTAAAACATTAGTTCCAGGTTCCAGATGAGCTGCGGGTGTGTGCATGAGTGCACACAACTCCATTTGCACAAGCAGATGAGTGTTAGCATGTAAGTGGAGCTGTATGCGCATGTGCATTTGCTCACTGCCTGTGCAACCCAGTTCCAAATTAACTGCAGCCCGGGGATTGGGGGTCTCTGCCTTAAAAAGCTTCTAAATTGGAGAATAGGGTCAACTGTCAGGTGTGGCTCCATTCAAAATCCAAGAAAGAAAGCCTTAGACTCCATTTTTATAGAGAAAGGGACATTTACTGAATATGGAGTGGTAGCAACAGAAGAAATACAAGATCTGAGGCAAAAGGCATGGAAATTACATATAGAAAGTTATCCCAAGTCCCCATCCCCAACAATTCAAACTGGATATCCAATCTGAATTGTGTATAAAGTCATGTTGGTTACATCTTCAGGTGGCATCTCACACAACTGGTATGCCAAGATAGTTGACCTTGGCCTAGAAAAGATAAGTGGCTGCATTTGCGCAGTAAGCAGAAAAGCATCCCAACATTTACAGTTCACACAACTTTAACCTCCAGCACCCTTCCCTCCACAAAGCCCAATGATTCCTCCCCCCAACCCCCGTTTTTATGACAGCCAGAAAGAGTCAAGCAGAAGAAGAAATCTTGGAGGCTGACATCAACATAATGATGGCAGCTTCATTGAGTGCACAACACACATTAAAACTAGATGGCGTTACAACCACCACCTATATTTTTTTCAGCCCTACCCAACAGACACCCTTGTTCCTCAATTCTCTGAGACAGGGATATCCATGGGGAGAAGTAGGGACAAATTGGCATGGATAACCACATGAATGAAGCAGATTGAAAAGGAACAGAGCTTCAGATGCATGTCCCATCTGCTTTCTTGACACTTAACCCCCATCTGCATATGCCCCAATATGACCTTATGACATCACTATCACTAACCTTGATTTTGTCATGCTAGAAACTAAAAGGATGTCAACATTTAAGTTTTAATAGAAAAGAATATTTCCAGCTCAGCTTTGAATGGTGGGATGCTTGGTTGTTTGCTAGCAGACATTTCATTACCCAACTAGGTAACATTATCAACACTAAACGATAAAACATCTGCAAGAAAACAACACAGCCCAGAGAGTACCAAAGAACTCCACATTTAGGTTTAAGGTTTATCCAATATGAGTTTCCCTTGAGCATGTTAAGAAGACTGAATGGCTGTTTTGTTTCCCAAAGAAGTATATTAAAAAAGTCACATAACACTCCAGTGACAGCATCCAAGTTTAGCTGCAGGTAAAACATTCTCATGAACATATTAGTTTAGTTTACTTTATTGTCATTGCACCCCGTACAATGAAATCAAACACCATCTTCAGTGCACATCATGATCATGAAAATAAACACAAACACACATCCTTCACACTCCATACATTNGCCCTAGGATAGAAGCTGTTTTTCAGCCTATTTGTGCTTGTTTTTATTATTCTGTACCATTTGCCAGATGGTAATAGTTCAAAAAAAAGGCTGGTGCCCAGGATGAGATGGATCTTTGAGAATGTTTTGGACTTTCTTAAGGCAGCGGGAGCTATAAAGCTCTTCCAAAGAGGGGAGAGAGCAACCAATGATCCTCTGAGCAATGACATTAACCCTCTGGAGAGCTTTCCTATCTGCCACTGTGCAATTGGCAAAACATACAGAGGTGCAGTAAGTTAAGATACTCTCTATGGTGCAGCAGTAGAAGATCACCATCTGAACTACCCTTTTAGGTTCTGTCTGATTTTCACAATCAAAAGTACTAATTGAGGGATTGAGTCAACTTTTGACAATAGTAGAGAATGTGAGCCCATTAATTTCTATCTAATTTTCATTTACAAACTTTTGTAGGCCTTCAACTAGAATTCTTAATTGGCCAAGTGTGGTTGGACACATAAGGAATTTGTCTTGATGCACATGCTCTTAGTGTACATAAAAGAAAAGATACATTCATCAAGAGTCAAGAATCATCAGGTACAACACTTAATGATAGTCATA